>QVIE01002457.1:0-17642 GCA_013387415.1 Panellus pusillus | reverse complement strand
GGAAGGTCCCAAAATCCCCACGAAGGAGTTTGTCAGCTTGTTACTGATGCGTCGAATGCATCGGCCGTAGGGCACTCTCCGGTGCTCTGTATGACCTATCCCAGTGGCTTTCACTGCTGGATGACCCTTCTGACCTCTGGGAGCTTACACATCCCCACAACACCGCTCAAACACCTTGCATCTGGTATGTATGCGGGTCAACCCGGCCCGAAGTCCGGGTCCCGACGGGAGGACACCACCAGGATTTGTCGGGCCAATTCGATGCCTTGTTCGAAACAAAACTCGAATAAAAAGCATGTAGACAAGATATTGAGGACAAAAAACGCGAAAAGCCATCCGCAGACGCGCATATGCGGGTCGCCGATTGTGAAGTATTTGTATTACACGTGAGCACATGTGACTCCGACAGGATCGGAATCCGGGCCTACGGCTAACAGTTGACAAGTAAGACTAGACTACACACAGACTATTCTATGTTTTTGCGCCGCACCCAATTATGTCAACTCTATCTACGATACGCCTCGTCGGGATATGCACCCAAACTGGACGTAGTGCTGCTGGACTTTTTTGGTTCAGCCGCCAGTAATGGTGGTTTGCCGCAGCCAAAGAAGTAACGAGGGCCTGAAGCAGGATCTCCATCTTCAGCAGTCTCGAGTCCACTCCCGACATCCGCTCTTCCATTGTTCGTTCCAGTCCCTGCAACTTGTCGTCTATGCGCGCTTGGTGCCTCTCAAACCGACGTTCCATATCGCTTAACCGCTCTTCCAGCACGAATTCCGTGGACCCGACCGCCGGCTGACATCTGACGATATCGTGATTGTTGAAGTCGTGGCCAGGGAATCCATACTCTTCCTTCGCCTCGCAAGAGTTGCAAATGAAGCGCGGCTCTTGAGAGTTGCTGGCATAAGTACTAAGAATTAAACGACATTGACTGACAGACCTTCGCAATGAACGCAGAACCAGCAGGGTTGCGCGACATTTCTGTGACAAACGGCGCATTGTTGAGGTTCGAATTTGCGTTCCACCGTGCTGAGTTCTTCCTTCTCCTTGTTCGCGATCCCAGGGAAAAACTCTCGCGAGCGCTTGAGCGCGACCTTTGCTTGCCGGTATGTTCTGATGAAGATGAGTTCATCAAAAAGGGTGAGCAAAAGGAATCAGACTTACCTTCCAAACTGACGAACATGCACCACCCTTCTTATTTTGACGATATCATGGGTGGGCAAGTGGAATTTCTGACAGCGAGCATCAGCTGGTCCTCAAGAGCGACAAGAGCGCAACGGACAATTAGACCTGTTGGCACGACTTTCGCAGACATGCAGCTACTGGTGGCGCAGAAGTCGACAGTATCGAAGGTTTCCTCTGACTCGAGCCTGCAGCTGAGGCACGTCACTCGGACACCCCCAATATGGCCCTTGCAAGCATCTGTGGGCGACGGAGGGTTAAGAGGAGTTCATCATGCAGGTAGAACCCCACTTACCACAAGCAACACTGGAGGGCGAAACAGGTGAGCAAAGACGCATTGCACTTCACAGACAATCACTCACTCGTGGTCAGCTGTCAGCCGAATCTGATGTTCAGCGAGGGAATGGAGGAATCGTGAATCGGCAGCAGTCGTATGTTTCAGAAGCTCCAGGAGTTCTTCTTGCTCAGTGTTGTTCAATGGTTTTCCGAAACGGGTGTTGCGTATATAAAGGTCAATGAAACGCTTCCTTTTTTCCGCTCGCTGCTTGAAGAACGACCAGGACCAGCAATTCCGGCGAACACTATATTGTACTGCTTCGATAGCAAATTTCCACAATGCGCGCGATTTGTTTGTTCGCAGGACCGGAGGCGCAGGGAAGAAGCACATGACCTCTGGAACAATTCGCTTGAATATAAAGAAACCGGAGTGGGTGCGAGCGTTGGAATCGTCCCCCCAGGACCCTGACAAAGATTCGGTCTCGCTGGTCCATTTTCCTTTGAAATAGACAGGCAAGAGTCGGGTGCGGTACGACTGCTCGAATGAAAATGATACAACATGTTCATCATGCGCGCTGCATTCGCCAGAGATGGTGAAATCTGTCGTGTTGGCGCGAGACGAGGCTCCAAATGTCAGATTCCCGCTCGCAGAAATCTATATAGGCAGGGTCAGGTTTAGGGCACACGCAGCTTGGGTCCACACATACTTCGATGTATAGCATGCCGCTGGTAGGTACGAGAGAGTCGCGGAAGAATAAAGAAAACCGCTCCATGGTCCTAACAGAGATTTAAGAGCACGATCCGGACGGGTGGCAGTTTTCTTGGGCTTGACTGCGGTCTTATAAGCGTCGAAGTCGAGAAATTTCGTTCCCAGAGCCTGAGGATAGTTCAAGAGTTTGGAAACATCTACGTTTCGCGTCTCGAAACTATCGTCGTACGGATATTCGGGCTCGTCTTGAGCCAGTACGGTTTGGGATCCCAGAGTCCAGAAACATCGTGCATGTACTGGAACTGTACAGGAATCAGCTGTGACAATGAGTAAACCGTTCGGCACTGACCATTCCATGAGCGAAAGATTTGAAATGTTGTTTCAGATCTACTCCCATCTGCTGCTTGAAAGTGACTGGAACCGTGTCGGTGGTAACTTGAGAAAGTGAGCATTAACAGCACTTACCCTCAAGAAGATCGACCCTTTCTCTCGCAGCCTTCTCAGCCCATCCGATGGTGTCACTGCTATCCAGAGTTCGTCAGGGTGCACGATCTCAGTTTGGCATGCACGGATGATTTGAAAATCCCGCCCTGTGGAGGAAACTTAGCCTTTGACACGCCATGAAAAAACATATACATACCGAGAAGCAAGTAGAGGAGAGGTAGCAAGAACTGCCTCGTGAATCAGCTCAGCTCTGCGCAGGAACAATTATCAACTCTCACACGTTCAATACGCCCATGGCCTGTAATGAGATAGAGGGTATTCAAAGCGTCGATGTCGTAATGGACAGCTTCCAAGTTCCCTCGCAGTCTCGCTTCTTCAGTTTCGACGTAGGAATTGAACTTATCTTGCAATCCCTCGTTGACGTAACAGGGATTGACCCCGGTGTATATCGTTGTCACAAAATGGTGGATGGAGTCGAGGTACTGATTCACTGTTCCCCGATTCTCGGCTTTGACTTTGAATCGGAGGGCGAACATCTTGGCGAGGAGCTCTCGGATTTTTTTGACGTATTGATTCATCGACTAACAGTTCACAATGAGAGAGCAGTGAATATTGCAGTCTGAGGACAGACCTGATGCCAGCCTGTATAAACGGGATGAGGTTTCTCCCATTGAATGCTTTCAATGCAACACACCGATAGCCCAAAACGCGAGCCATTTTTTCAGTGACCAATCGTGCGGACGGGAAGATGTGAACGTATTGGCTGCAGTGGGTTAATTGTAGCCTTTTCACTGGTGAAAGTGATCGAACCTTCTGTTACTGTCACGAAGCCAGAAGCATCATCGTCAAAAGCCTTGGAAAGAATCAGATGTGGGGGACATCAACGACAGACTCATACCTCGCTGATGCTCTGCAGCCTTGAAACACTGAGATATGCCAACGCCCAGTCGTCAGCACTGCTCTGGCTGGTTTTAGGAGGAGAGGACTCGTCCATGCTACCGCCTTCAGTATAGTGATCACGTAAAGCCATTACAAAGTGCCTCGCTTTGACGCTACCCTTCCAGCTCATGAATTTCCACACTGCATGCACATCTGGATAGATTGAGAAAATCGACTCCGGTCGTAAACGACTGCCGTACCTTTATCTAATATTTTGTCGTGCGGACCTGCAGTGACGGCGCTGATCATACGATCGCCTTGACGTACCACTTCCTTCTTTACTTCCTCAGTAATGTGTTTCGCTTGCACCTCGAATTTTGCGATCGAAAGCCTTTGCATTCTTCTGTATGGCGGCGTCCGGGTCAGTGTTCAGCTCCTCTCGCAGATCTGCCAGTCCCGCAGCCTTATTGTTCATTTTCGGGGAGCCCTTGATGCCCACCAAGTTCGCTTGTGGACCGCCACCGCCAGTCGCCTTGTCCCCAATGTCGTTGAGCTCTTGAAGAACATCGTTGTTGCCCTGCACAGCGTCTAGCCCGCCCCTCTGTTCCACCAGCCTAGCAATCCATGAGCACGGGGCGAATATGTATGTACGGGAACGGGTGACTCACCTTGCCATCTCGCGCTGCTCCGGCGAGACAAACTGCTGGAACAGCTTCATCATCATGTCCATCTTCGCGTTTATATCCTGCGCGCGCTTATCGACCACGCTGATCGCTTGGTTCGCCGCATCCACCCCGAGCGCCGTGTGCATCGACAGCGCAGACTCAAATGCGTCGCGTCGCTTCGTGAAAGTTACCACGAATCCGCTCAGTTTCCCCTCCCAAATAGGACCTTTCAACACCTTGACAATAGTCTTTTTTTTGGTGTACGTGTCACAAGCAAGACCACAGGCTTTGATGTCGTCCGCGGTCCCTTGAAGAATGCCCTGCATCCGGCCATGGATGGTACTCCCGTCGGGGGCAACTTCATCCGAATCTTTGACATTCTTGAGTCTATCCAGAGGAGTCAGAATCACCATGATCACGAGCGGAAAATGAGCGCAACTGTATCAAGACACTCATCATGTCCTTCATTTCCAAGTGAAGGGTGAGAATTCATTTATCGTTGGCCCTTCGTTTTCTTCCAATGCCCAAACAGCCTAACATGCATGAATATAGGTGGTACCATTCGCCAGAGAAATAAACCTTGAAAGCCATGACGCGACTTTGATAACCACTTTAGCAGAGACTCAGCTGTCTGAAGTACAGAACTCACCTTTGATGAAAGGATGCAGCTCCGCAACCGCATCCAAACCCTTTATGAAGATTGGCATGCCTTCGACAAGGCTGTTTATCCCGTGCTCAATAGCCTCCATACACCAACGGTGTCAGCGCCGTCACGACACCCGTCTCGATCGCTTGCAGCTTGGCCTCCTTCGCCTGGCCATTGACGAAGCTGGTCTCTTTCCAACGAATCAAGGCTACAGTCGCGTGCGGATGGTATCTACTCACCAGCGGCTTGGAGCAGCTTGTCCGCTTTTGACTGTTTTGGCGCGGTGTTCGCCGTCTGCCACGCGTCCGCCAGGTTACGCGTCAGATCGTCTTCAGGGGCCTGTGGCGGTGAGGGCGGCTGCGGTGGAAATGCCGGGCTCATCGAGCGCGGCGAGCGGTGGTCGGCAACCCGGTGATCGCGGGCGCCTGGTAGCTGAGCAGCGACAAGGAATACACGCGGCCGTGCGAGTCTTCCACAATAGGAAGGGGCATCTGCGTACCAGACGAGTCGGTGCGCGCCCGAGACGGGACAAAAGAGACATGCGAGGTTGAAGTCGAGGGTGTGCTGCCCTGCTGATACAGGCTCTGCGAGCCCTGCCTGCTCGGCGCGCGCGAGGCGCTCTTGGAGCGGACACTCAAAGTCGCATCCATACTGGGAGAGTGGGTTATCCAGTCGCTATTGGGCCGCAACGCATCTGCGGGGGTCGTCCTGGTGCTGGAAAGTCGAGGTCGCACTCGGGAATAGGCCTCATTGTCGGAGTCGTATCCAGTGGGCAATGGAGGAGGGGTTTCGTGGCGTTCACTCTTTCCTCTGAGGCTCTTACTGCTAAGCTTTTTTAGCAGCTTTGGTATAGGCATGGTGGCAATGAGACAGAGTCAGTCTGCAGCTTTCTTTACTAGTCATTCTTAACAAATGAGGTGCGCGTCTTCAAGTCGTAAGCGTGTGTCATTCTAGGAGGAGTGTTCGTGCCAATGGGCGCTGATGTGCGGATTGACTTCGATAGAGCATCGCGAATCAAGAAGAAAACAGTCGATGGGAAGCAGGAATCAACCCAGAAGATAGGAACCAAGGCGCGGTGCGAAGAGAAGACGCCGTCCAGGAATATTATACAGGCACCTGGCAATCGTAACGCGGTCTGACCATTGTTCTTGTGCCGTTTTCTGAATGGATTGCAGCAGATGCCGAACGATGCCCCTTCTATTAATACCACGAACTGCCAGAGTTTCATCGTGTTTCGTTGCGACCAAAAGTTCTTAGATGACTCGATCGATGATGGTGGCAGGTGCGGGGAGAAATCAAAAAGTTCTGATTGTGGCAGACAGATTCCCATGCTGTTGGGCGATCCCCGAACTCGCACATCCACTGAAGATCATTCTCTGCGGGACGCCGGGATCCAGCCACCGGCGGATTTGCATTCGAGCGAGTGCGCGCTTTCATTTCTATAGGCCCTAATTTCGGGAGAGAGAGAGGGAGAGCGTTATTAATAAGGGTCTGTTTCAGAGCATGATGTTTAAAAGGGTTAAACACTGGTTAAACGAGTTGTTGCGGTTGCTGGAGCAACTGAGCCCGGCCTATTTTATTATGTAGGTGGGTGGAGCTCTCTGGGGCTCTCCGACATCTTGAGAGGCCGTAAGCGAACTCGACCTCGGATCTTTGGGGACGGTCTGTGCAGGTCTGTGCGACGGCGAATCAGATGCTTCAGATCGCGGTAATATCTGAGAACGGGGTACTTAGTGGAAATCAGTGTGTGTATCACAGTGCTCAGACAAGTTGACGAGGTGGGTAGGTACGAGGAAAACAAGGGAAAATAAATAAGTAATGTCCAACAATTTCTTTGAGGCGGTAGAATTGCTGTGTGGAATGCTAATTGATCGATTAAGACTTATAGTGTTCTTCGTTGATCTCATTGGGACGCCTTTGAATGACTGCGTAGCCTTGAGCGAGTCCACAACGAAATATCTGACCATGTACAAACCGGGGGCCCCATTTTTACATCCATACATTCAAGTGTAGCCGATAGCCCCCAGATCTCTGAATCGTCGAACCCCGCAACTGCAACTCAAGCTTTCCCCGGTTTCCAGGCAGCGATCCAACCCTTGATCGACGCCAGGCCGTGCTGCTGCACGGCGAGGACGCTCGGGTTCGCCGTGCCTTCGTCCGTCACTACATAAATTGAACTTGTGTGAGTCTTTATTTCTTCGTACAGGATTTAGAAGAAACCCACGGAGATCAGCACAGTGATAGCCCTCGCCGACCGCGATTGGCTGGGACGGCGTGCTCTTGAGGAGGACCCCCGGCGCCGAGACAGTCGAGTATCTCCACGGGTCACCTAGATTTATTCGTTTGGTCGGTTGGAGGTCGAAACACAAGCAGGACTCACGTTCTCCATTTGCGAAGAACAGATTCGATATAGTGACGTTCCACCCGTGGTACAACGAGTTCGTACGCGCTGTCTGGACATTGGGTGGGTTCGGGAACGCCGCTTCGAACATCTGTTGACATTGACGCTGCATTTCATTGGTGTTGTCTTGGTCAATGGCTCGCTAAAATTCAGAGGAGCGCACCAGATCATATGGAGGTTGGATCAGCCGAGAAACCAGACTCTGGTCCGCAGGTGGGGCAGATTCCTTCAACCAACTGAGTGAATTATGTTGAGGACACAAACATCTATCGCACCTGGAGGAACCCGACTTCATTGCATCTGTGCAAAGGTGAGCCAAAAAAACATGTAGTCGAAAACGGCGAGCTCACACGATCCACATCCCTATTGTCGACGTCAGGCGCCCCGCATCCCAGCCAAACAAGTAGTGAGAAACTCACACGAACGACCAGCATTGTCGATCGTTGTATCCGTCCAGAACGACTGAGAGGTGTTGTATGTCCCCAAGCAGTCCCTGTAACTTAGATGTGAGAAAATTCAAAAAGTTTCCACGAGGGATACGGACTCGGCATCGTCACCTCCGCAAACTGTACGATATCATATGAGCACACACCCACCGCTGCAGCACCTCGCACACTCACTCAGTTCCAAATACGTGGTTGTCCAGAAATCACCCCACGCCGCCAGCGCGTGGTCCACGCCCCACCCCGCGGCGGGCGCGCTCACGCCGTTCTTGACCTCCAGCGCGTCGCAGAACTGGAAGAACTCGCCTCCGGCACCGCCAGAAAGAGACAAACTCTGCCAATCCCAGAGGTTCTCCCGCAGCGAGCCGGCGACGTCGTCCAGGTGAGTCACATCGCCCATCCCAAAGTTGTCCTTGATCGCCTGGATGGCTGTTTTGTCCGAGCCCGTAAACACCTAGGCATCCACCGATGAGATGAGTCCCGGATACATCGGGTTACGAGTGGGATGCTAACCTGATCAACGTGCGCGATGACAGCCTCGACGTCCGCAGAGCAGTTCGCCGCCATGAACAGCCGCTCCGGCTCGAAATACTGCCAGAAGTCCAAAATCGCTTCCACGACGGCGCTGGAGGCGTACCCCGCGGCGAACAGCCCCGGCTTGTCCACCATCGTCCAGCTCGTGAGCGCGCCGGAGTAGCTTCCGCCGACGAGGATCCACGGCGTGGTGGAGGGTTTGAGATGCGCACCGTTCGGCATCGGGAGGACGGCGTTCTCAGTGAAGTACTGGAGATCGTCGATCGCTTGTTGGATCGTGTGCACCCGCAGGCTCTCGACGCTGAGGTTTGGGAACGGGTTGCTTGGCGAATCATGTCTGTTAGCGACAAAGATAACAGACTCTCGACGACGCGCACCTCAGACCGTAGAACCGGTGCTCCAGGACAATCGCCGCGCCGTTTTCCTGCTGCGCAATTTGGCCGTTTATCGTCTCGTTGGTAAGGTATCCGGTGTAGGCTGCAGATTGTAGCGTGACATTATACATACAGTTCTGCGTTTCTGTATGTGACACTCACGAGCGGCGTTCGCTTCACCCGGCGTGAACAATATGATAGGTCCACCTGGAGAATTCCGGATGGATCAGAACGCTATACATTTGCTTTCCTTGCGCCCGAACCTGTCTCGTAAAACTCGTACGTATGCCAATACCTTTGTGTAAACGTTCCCAGCGAAGGCTGCGGAAGAATATTGTGAGCAAAGAGAAAACTATAGCATCGACCCCGACAGCATACGCACATTATTGTGGTCTATGAGCTGCTGGAAGGTGTATCTGCATATTAACTGGTAAGGCCTCTCCGCCGGTGGGCAGTCAACACGACGTACGTGGTATTATACGGCGGGAGAACGGTTCCGTTCCTGCTCGTCACAGGCCTATTGGCGTCCTTGATAGGCACAACGGGTGCGACGGGCATCGGGGGGAAATTGGCGCGGGCGGAGACCAGACTCGTTACGCATGCCACGCAGGTGGCGAGGAGGGAGAGCTTGAGGAGCATTTTAGCTTTGGCTTCCACGAGCGGCGGGCGTTAGACTTGCAATACGTGTCTTTATTATACTCATGGGCCCGGACGGGCCCTTGTACGAATTGATTAGCAGCTGGTATCGGCATCAAGAAGTCTTGGACGTGCCACATGGCGAGACGCTGTACGATAGTTGGTGAGGGATGTCACATATGGCATGCTATCCGTCAGCAGCGGCGTTGGCGGTAAAGCGGAGACCATGAGGAAAGGTTCACAACGCCGATACATTGTTCAGCTTGCTTTCAAGCTCGAAAGAATGTCCACAGAACGGAGGGACACCAAAGAATGGCAGTTTATCATGGAAATTGGCGCCTTAAAACGATGAGCTGTTGCCTGAGAAACTTTCCTGCTAAACGGGTAAAGGAAGGGGCGGTCCACATAGCAGAGAATCATCAGGTGGCTAGCATCGAAGCTGCGATAAAAAGCAAAACTCCCGGAGCCGAACGCGGCAAGGCACGGCGCGCTCAAGGGGCGGTACCGACATGGGCTCGGAGTCCCGTCGAAATATCGGAATTGCGGCTTCCCCCACGCGTTATTCAGAAGGGAAGAACACAGAGATAGTGAAAATAGCTGCAATGTTTGCACGCTGGCACAGAAGAAAGAATGATCCATGTCGCTGTCAGTAGGTCTCCCGCTATCCACATCGGTACGTTAACTTGGTCCTTTCGCTACCTTGTGAGTGCCCGGCCCGCCCTCAGGCTGCGTGTTTACCCAACGTAGCTCAACGTATGTGATGCCCGGAATAGGGCTCTGCATGGAAGGTCCCCACGCATCAGCAACTTCCAAGCCTTGCCAACGCTACAGAAACCGTCGGCATCTACTGGCATTCGGCATACAGCCGCCCAAAGGCCCCAAACTATCCCTGGTTTTGATCATGTACATTTGCGGCTTGGGCACCCTCCTACGGGCCACGGCCAGCGCGGTGTTCCCTTCTCCGAATCTCCGTCGCTTTCGATGCATGTCACAGTTACTGGCGAAAACCTGGCAGAACTCTTTGTTTGGTGGACGCCTGATTTCGACCTGACCCCGCCCGACAGCGACAACAGTTTCTACTAAATTCTAGCGCCTGGTTGCTACGCGTACCGCGTGACTGGAGATGAAACGTACGCTGTCCGCGTCTCCGACTTCGGTTTCTAATGAGTTCGTAGACGCTACGCAGTTTGTACATCATTCCGCGCATGGACCCCGCTTGTGTCCTGCCTTCGCATCGGAATTTCGCTGCGATGGGAGCCAGAGCTGCTTGGCCACTGGTTCGACCTACAGCGCGTGTGCCGTGACAGGGGACGTTACCCCTCTGCAGGGGACCCAACATGGGTGCGCTGCACGGTCGCCCTTCGAGACTCTTTTCGCCTATCTGAATGTCAGGGGACCCTCAGGGAAATGAACAAAATCACGTTGAACACCACCGGAGGCATTGACTCTCCGAACTGCCAGAAGCTTCATACCCTGCGCGCGGATCTTGTCAGTGCAGGTATGGACCAGCGCCACTTCGTCTTCGTCCCGTTCAAGGGCATGGCGTTTTCACCATACGCATGGCCGAGTTCGCGGTGAAATATGATTTCCGAGCTACCAAGCTGTCGCTTCGAATCCGCCCGATGAAGGTCTACGTGAGATTCGCTTGGGGCCTCTCCCGAAGATTAATACTACGGACTCTTTCCGATGACCTCTCGCGGGATCTGTCCGCCGTGATCATTGTGGAGCTGGACTTCTCGAAAGTTCCTGGACCCGCCATCAAGCACAATGCACTGATGATGAAGAGAGCCCTGAGGTGCCTGCCTACAGCTGGCTCCGAATGCCCAAGGAGAACAAATGCACTGAAGCCTTCCAGAAGTATTTCATCAAAGCTGTCTCTAGGCGAGCTTCAATGTGATGCGCCTCTTTTTTCTTGGCCAACCTACAGCAGCCCTGAAAGCGCTTTATGAAGAGGCAGTGGATATGCATCCAGGATACTCAGTGGTGACTCGTCTCATGAACGAATATCACCCCGAGATCTAGACGATGCACAGAGGGGGATTACGATGAACAGCCGGTCTGACTGCTAACACGCCCATGCTGATGTATCATACTGTCATTGTACGCAGATACCTCGACAATATTAACCGTCTACCACCCGAGTTACCTCGGTACAAGTACATTAACGATTACCGCCACCGGACGGCATCAGTCCACCTCAGGAAGCGTCTTCTTCAGCCAATCTTGCAAGTCCTCCAACTCCTGCTGGCTGGTCGAGTGCGCAGTATTTGGGTAGGTCTTGAACTCGAACAAAGGTCCCTTAAACTCCGCAAACTTCCCGTTCGCAGTCTCCGTCACGTCCGGGGTCTTGGTCTTCTCTATCACGAGCCTAGCAGAGGCGATCGCGAGCTCGGGTTTGACTAGCGGGTCGAGCTGGCCCTGACCCCAGAAGATCGGGATGGACCGAGCGTGCTCGGACTGGAAATCAAATCTATTGTGAATAGACGCGAACGAAGAACGGGGAGAAACTGACAGGCTGAATGGCAACGTCGCCGGCCCGTAGCGGCCTCGTCCCGCTCAGAGGGAGCCACCCACTGAGCACCGCCAGTCCCGCGAGCTTGCGCTCTGAGCTGAGGCCGGCCAACAGCGTCATCGCGCCCCCCTGCGAGAAGCCGCCCAGGACGATGCGGTCCGCCGGGATGCCCGCGTCCACCTCCGCCGTGATGAGCTGGTTGAGCGCATACTCGGACCTGCGCATCCCCGCCCCGTCTTCCGCCGTGTCGAAGCCGAACGAGGGGATATCGAACCAGCCCGGCATGGTCATCCCGCCGTTTGCGGTGATCGGGATCGACGGGCTGCGTTATTCAGATTCGTCGCGTGAGTATCACACCGGTGCGGTGCAGTCAGAGAGGTGCGCGCCTGTGGGGAAACACCCATTTGACCTGGGGCAATTTCCTCTTGAGGAGATCGCCGACCGGTTTCCTGAGCTATGGCTGAGCGGGGATGGTTTGCGCGGCGATTTTATGTAGTCGTACCATCCTGCGCCCGTATCTCCTAGACCCTACGGAATTGATATACAGCCGCAGTCGTTCCTGCACGGACTTACATGCACGAAAATCACAGTCGCGGTGTGCTTCGTGAGGGCAGGGACAGAGAGGAATTTCAAGGGAGGGATCGCAGTCATTTGAATATTTCTATTTCTTTGGGAGCCGAGGTATACAGCAGCGGTAACGGCGACGAGCAGAACAGTGGCGATATGAAGGAGAGAGATCGATGGTTGCATCATTTTGATCTCTCCCAATGGAGGCGGAGGCGGACAGCACTCTCCCGGAGTCTGTTGAAGCGGACAGCACTGTTCCGGAGTCCCCAGCAGCGGCGGAGGAAGCCCAGCCAGCCCAGCCCTCGAAGAAATCGCTGAAAAAACTCGCAAAACGCGAAAAATTCGAGGCGCAAAAACTCGAACGGCGCGCTCGGGAGAAACTCGCCGGAAAGAGAAAGCGCGGATTCGAGCGCAGAAGCGCGCCGCCGGTGAGCTAGACGAGGACGAGGAGCCGCAGAAGAAGAAGCCGCGCGTAGGTCCACCTTTCGGTGGGCGGGTCATCGTCGATCTGGGTTTCGACGAGAAGATGACCGTAAAGGTGTGCATACAATCGCGTTTTTTTCATGTATTTATCTTTTGTGCAGGAAATGCAGTCCCTGTGTTCGCAGCTAGCCTACACATACAGCGCGAACCGTAACGCAGGGCACCAATTTTCACTTCTCTTTACTTCTCTCAACGGACGGACCCTGGCGCGCATGGACAGCATGAACAATGCAGGGTACAAACGCTGGTCTAATTCTGAATGGTGGAGCGAGGGATACGAGCGCCTCTGGTCAGACGACCCCGCAGTCAAACCGACCATCGTCTACCTCACTGCTGACTCGGACGAAGAGCTCACGGAACTGAAACCCGAGGAAACCTATGTCATCGGCGGCATCTGCGACCACAATCGTCTCAAGGTGATTCACAGTCCATGCCCGGTAGTGGTTATGTTGAATGAGCGCAGAACGAATGCTTGAACAAAGCTACGGCGGACGGTGTCCGCACGGCGCGTCTCCCAATCGGCACCTACCTCGCGGAGCTACGCACGCGCAAGGTCCTTACCGTGAACCAGACGTTCGAGATCCTGGTACACTGGGTGGACACGCGAGACTGGGAATCCGCGTTCCACGCCGTGATCCCCAAACGCAAATTTGAAGACAGCACGCGGACAAAGCAGAAAGCGGCCGCGGCACCGGCACCGGTGCCCGCTGTGGTGAGCGTGGAAGAGCTGGAAGCGATGAACGAAGCGTGAAAGCACTTTGTAAGTACTGCAGAACAAGATTGGGGTTTTCTGTCACCGTTTGGTTGAATGAGTTCCCGTGAGATCTCATCGGTTGCTAGTCGGCGGCTGTATCGCCTTGCTCGCCCTACAAAGACCACAGGATTCCCTGTGACTCCCGCCACCCACTTCTCTGTTTCCCATATCTCTATACCACGCGACCCTCCTGCTCTGGTGTTTCTCGCGTCAACCAACTCCCATCCAGCGTGCCTTTGCCCGTCTCCCGCAACGCCCAAGCCTCGCGATCCAAGCTCCTGCGTGCTACCTCACAGTCCACCGTGATGTCCTCAATGAGCGCTCCCAGGCGGGGTAGTCCTTCTCCTCCCTGATGAACCCCGCGATCATCACCCGCATCTCGACGCCGTAGAAGTCAGCCCCGAACTCGTGCAGCACGTGCACCTCAGCCGACCGCGCCGCGTTCTTGTAGAACTTGTTGTACCCAATCGACATCACCATGGGAAATACGCGGAACCTGCCAGTGGGACCTGCCTCCGGACTCGGACGCGTGGTTGGTGCGGCGGTACCTGTGTCTGACGTTGTCTTTAATACGTGGTTCGGATGCGACGGTGGCAGGCACAGGGACGCCCAGCCGAAGTACACGCCGGACTTGATGTCGGCGATCCATGGTGTCAGGGTGCCGTCGACGGGGAGGTTGGCGGTGGGAAAGCCCAGTTCTTTGGCGCCGCGTCCGAAGCCGCTGATCACTTTCCCTTCCATCTGGAGGGGGTAGGGTGCTTCGGGCCCTGTAGAGTGGCCGCCGATGGGCGGACGGGCGGTGGTCATTGGATGAATTCGGTGAATGATAAGTACAAAGGTCCGAGTCTTTGGGGAAGTTGGACTTGGGAACGTTGTTACAGGAAAGTGGATCATGTCACTCTAATTCTTTTAGTTGCAAGTAAACCGATCTGCTGCGAGCAGATGGAAACCGTGGGCAGTTATCTTTTCCTTAAATTCGTCAACGATGTGCAGGTTCAGCATGCAATCAGTGGACAGGATTTGCTAACGAGAATCACGCACCATCGACATTTTGAACAGTCCCAGCGGAACGATAGAATCTAGAGCTACTTTGAGGTATTATACGAATTAGATGTAATCTTTAGTCTACTGGGGCAGCGCAACCTCTAATCAGCCTTCGCCGCATCCATCGTAGCCACAATCTCATCCCTCGCCTTCCCATTAGCAGCACCCCTCGCAACGACCTTGGCCCCACCGCCAGGCTGCTCGACCCACCTCAGCGGTCCGCGCACCCAGCTCCCCGTCCCGAGCCCTTTCACCACGCCCGCAATACCAGCGTCCACATTCGGATGCATCCCGTACTCCCACTCGAGCTCCCCGCCGTACTTCTTCGGAAGGTCCTCGGCGCGCATGAAACGCGTGAGAGTGGGCTTCATGTCCGCTGCGCTGAGAATGAAGATCTTGGAGGTCGTGACGGGGTCGAACCAGCGCTTGATCCAGCCCCAGACGGTCGGGAAGAACGAGGGCGCGCCGAGTATCTGGGGTCATCAGGTTAGCTTGCACCATACATCATCATAGAAGGCGTACAAAGAGGCGGTCGAGCGTCTCGGGGTAATGCGCCGTCGCAAGCGTGCTCGCAGCCTGCATGTGCCCTTTGAGATTCCAGAACGTCATCAGCCCGACATTCGATATGTCGACGATGTGGCTCGTAGACGTGATCGGGACCTCCGGATTCGGGCGCCGGGACGGCGTTGCACAGCGGTAGGACGAACTCGGACATGTTTCATACAGGCCGCACAGCATGCGCAGTTTTGGGGGTATGGTCTCCGATGCGGAGCTGGGGTTCGCGCTCTTGAGGATTGTCGAGAGATTTTCGAACGAGGCCATGTGGTTCTTGATGTGCGAGATCTCGTACACGTTACTGGCCGACCAGAAAAATCGCGTCGGCCGTCCATTGGTGGTACTTCAACCTGATTAGCGTAGAATTGAAGATACAGAACCGCAGGCAGTTACGCACCCATTCCGCGCCTCCTCGTAGACGTCGATGTCCAACGTATCGTACAGCTCGTCCAATTATTCGTCTCTCGCCACGTTTCGGTGTCTTTGAGCTGCTTTAAGTGCGTCGTCCACCACAAACCTTGCGAGCTCGGAGAAATCGCCTGCGATAACCGTTCGTTCATTCCATGTTGCCGTCGGGGTCAATCGAGACCGGACACGCACAGCAAAGCGGCTTCGCTGAGAGACAGTCTGGACTTTTCCAGGACTATACAGGCCGTCCTTCTCGCATGCCGCCTTGAATTCGGTGAAGGAGGTCTCCTGCTCCGGCGACAGGTGGCCGAGTTGTCCTGCCAAGGTGTCGGAAGTACTCGAAGAAGCGTCAGTGGGGAGTTTCGCTGGACATTTACGAGAGAACGTGGGCACACGAGTGTCCGGCGGCCTTGGCTGGCGCGCTAACTGACCTGCCACCTCTTGACCGGATCCGCGTTGTAAACTTGTTGTCGTCCTCTCTTTCTGCTCTTTCGCGGTAGAATCTTCTCGTTTCTTGTCCAGCTCCGGGGGCCGCCAGACGCCGTGCGGAAAAGGTACTACTAAATTTCCATGTCAACCTTAAGCTTGATGCCTTGACATCTCCTACAAACCGCTGTTCTCCATGGGGCGTGGGATGGTCGGAGGACCGACAGGGAAACATGAATCACCAAAGGTCCACACGTCTAGGATCTCAATTGGCGAAACGGAATGTTCCTGCCCTAAAACCTTTTTCAAATTCTTCTGCATAAATAATCGTGATACACTGGAACGTTTACCGTATAGTACGCACCCCTACTCATACTCGATCGCCCACGGTCAGTTCAGTTCTGCACACGACTGACAGAGCTTCCATCCAGAGCCCTTCACATCCGCTGAAGCTTCTGCATATTCGTCTGCGCGCTGGTCGCCGCAGGCATCCCATTCCCTGAACCTACGAAATTCTTCCTGGCCACAATTACTACTTAGTACCCCACTTCAATTCTACCTCGATTTCAGAGAAGACTTCAGGTTTCTGCGGTATGGATCTCATAACGCCCAACCTACAACCGGAGTAGCAACAGAACTCAGAAAGCTATCAGTGCGTTGCCCAGGTGTATCTAGCGGCAGTTGTCGACCGAATCAAACTAAAGGTGCGTGAATAGGGCTCCAACCGTTTCCGTTTTAAACTGTTTTAAACGGTTTATAAACGGTATTTCGAACCGTTTAGTTTGACAGTTACTCAAACGGTAAATGGTAAACGGCTGTAAACGGTTCTTCCTGGCTCAATTGGGGTGCAGACCCTTCTGATACAATCAACCATGTTCCAAATACCCCTAGCAAGGCAATCTGCACTCTCCGATGGACAGAGCCAGCCAATATCCAAAATGAGACATAAACGGTATTAAACGGTTTGCTTACATAATCGTTTAGTTTAAGGCCCCGGTAAACGAAAACTAAACGGTTGGAGCCCTATGCGTGAATGACGCTCAAACGAATGCTGCCAGCTCAGAATTTCAAATGCCCAGTCGGCATCATCATGACGGACATGATTTTACCGATGGAGGCGGAACGTCGGCAATTCCACTGGCCTGTTTTCTGTCTTGGGGCCGAAAGATCACTCTCAAGCCTGTTCCTCCAATCTGGCTGCCAGAATCACGAAATTGGGGTCATGGACCAGCGTGAACTCTATGATGTTTTGTCGCACTCAGTAATACTTATTGGATGGCTGTCCTGGTATGCCCACTCCTATAACACGCTTTGCCTGGGCATTCCGTTTATCGACCCATACTCATAGTAAGAACACAAGTTGCCTGTATTTCCAACGCTTATTCGTGCCGTAGTGGATCCCTCTGACCCGATGCACCGCCGGGCTGGAATACACAATACAACGCGCTGAACGAGCTTTTGCCTCCCTACGTATACCACATGATGATCGGGATGGCTTCTTACAGGTTGTAGAGGACGCGAAAGCCAACTCCATTGCAAGGCACGGACGTTTCCGTTCCATGGAAAATAGCTAACACTACGGTGGGAGAATGTTTTTTTTAGTGGATAGATGCTACAAAACATGTCAACTTTTTCACAGCTTCTTTTCCCAAATGAGTAAAGTTTTAAGAAAAGAATCACTCTTTCAGAACCTTTTCTTTGTTG
>QVIE01002460.1:0-12261 GCA_013387415.1 Panellus pusillus | reverse complement strand
ATTATAGACCGGACGGGGACTGCGTCGTCTGCGTCGAGGATGTGCTCTTCAAGGTATCTATTTCACGTCTCTCCAAGCTGCCTTTGAGTCCTAATCTCAATAGATCCACCGTTACCACCTCGCGGACGACTCTTCGGTTTTTCGCGGTATGTTTGATCTCCCGTCGGGCGACGGCGTCTCGCCCGAAGGTCAGAGCGATACAAATCCCGTTATATTGTATGGCGATACCGCGGCGCAGTTCCGCGCGTTTCTCTCGTTCTCCTATTCAAAGTACGTACTAGCCATCATCGTTGGTTCATTTTTTCAAGCGCCCTTTCGGAACAGTCCCCTCCAACTGCAGATAAAACGCATGACGGTCGATGACTTGGAGAGATTATCCAAAATCGTGTCCTTCGCGCACAAATTACCTCTTTGCAGGACTGCCTAACGTGGGCGCTCGAGTCTATCGAGCAGGTCCTACTCTCGTCAGCAGCCATGGTCCCCGCAGATGAATACCCTATCGTCCTCGAAGCCACGGCGCTCTGCCTCCCCTTGCACCGAGAAATCTGTTGAAAACATCTGCGGGCTGCTCCAACGGCAATGGCTCTCAGACATTGAATCCTACGGGCAGCCCATCGCGCCGGCGCTCGACATCGCCGAGCGCTTAGGCCTCCGCAGCTTCCTCGTCGAGCTCTACTGCCTCATCCTCGATAACCTCGCCAGCACCCCAGCGCCCGCCGCACCGCCGCCGACGGGCCCTTGGCAAAGATCAGCAGCACGCACCGCCTCCGAATATTTTCAGGCCACTGGTTTCCTCTCGCGCGCGTGCGCGACTTTATAGAGCGCAAGCCGCCCGCGATATCGCACGCGCCGGCGTGCGCTACCCACTTGTGCGGCGCGTTTTTGGTATAGCGGGTGGGGCGCCTGCGCGAAGCGCAGCATGGGCGTGCCGGACCACGGGAATCTGAAGAGGATATTCGGAAAGTTGGATAATTTTAGGGATCTATTGGTCCTTTCGCGGCGGGGTTTTGTAGAGGGGAGGAGGAGATGAATGGGGAGATCGGGAGGTTTAAGAGGGACTTGGAGGAGTGTTTCTTTGCTGTTGCGCCGTGAGTGTAGTGGGATCTGTCTTGTGTACTACCAGACTTTGTATCTTCATTGGAAGGTTTTCGGTCGTGCATTGGAATCGTTGTACTTGTCAGTCGGCGATTCTCGGCCGTCGCGGAGCCAGATGAAATCATTGAATAGCAGCCGCGTGTTCCTAGATCGTTTATCTGACAACGACCCCATCTTTTCCTTTCACCATGCTGCCCATCCTCACGCACTATGCTTCCCTCAGCGCTTTCCACCAAAAATTCATCTTCCGCAACAGGCCGCCTTGCATTTGTCTAGCAGTAGACAAGCCCAACCTCCTTCGCATGGTCGCCCAAATATTCGTCATGGGGCATCGTCCTCTGCATGTGCTACGCCTCCGCCTTATTTCTTCATCCTCAGATCTTTCGAATCCCCCATTCATAACTACCGCCGCAGCCCCATACGCTTCATTGCCCTCAGCGGCATTGCGACATTTCCTGGGCCCTTCCTCCTGCTCAACATCCGCTACGCTCCGCGGTTTCAAGACCGCGCCACGCTCGCCGCTGGGTCCTTCTTGTTCTTTGTAGCTTGAGCATTACTCTCGTGATGTTCTCTGCCATGAGGAAGACTTCGGCGGGCGCGTTCTACGTGTGTGTGGGTGCTCGTCGCGCTGGAGTTCAACCTCACGACCATGTGCACGTTTACGTTTAGTCTTTTTGTCGAAGCAGCTGCCGGGGGAGTGGAAGCGGCGCATGAGCCTTGCCATCCGGTATGGCAACTTTTCTGGAAGGGTTGCAGGCGCTGTATTTGGCGGTAAATAAAGGTGAGTCGTTCATGTTCGAATTGTCTCTGGCGATATTCAAGCTCATTGAATTTCTCTGCTCAGCTGTAGAGATGGGGATGCAGAACTACGTATGAATCTTTATTGGCCTTGTCGGTCTGGGTGGGGTCATCGATGCATCTACACAGCGTTATGCAAGGATTTGAAGTCTAAACAGGGGTAGAATATACTATATCGGGCGAACGGATAGCCACCGATTGACACAATGACGCAATATGCTTCCGTCAGCAGCCCCTATTCTGAGCTACTTGCCAATCGTGTAAGTCTGAAGTTTGTTACTTGGCTCGCAAATAGCGGTTTATACTCGAGGAAATGTAAGAAATATGCAGGATCTTCTCGGGTGGACGCCGCCGTTCGCTACACGGTCCCGCTTCGTGTCTGTGACTCACCCACGGGTCCCGGGTCAAGTATAAAGCTCTGCGTAGGACGACCTCTTCGGCGGAGATCCATGTCCGTATCACCGCAGTTGAGAGTTGCCACGCTGGGAGATATTCCCGCTGTCGCAGAAGCCATGGTCAATGCAGCGAACTTTTCCATCCCTAGTCGAAATCTGGGGGACGAGCTTTACGATCTAGAAAAAGACGTTGAAGACCCCGACGGGGAACGCCCCCCAGGAAAGATCTGGATGCAGTTTGAAGGGCACATGCAGACGCAGAACGTGTGGCTTGCGGAAATAGAGGGATCGTCACTGGTGCTGTCGTATGGCGCACTCCAGAATGGGATGCACTTGGTACACACCAGGCGAGGTTTGTCTGTATGTAAATTCGAGAAAGAGAGATTGATATGAACCGCAGATTCTGTCGTTATTTGTACATCCTAAATTCCACGGGCGAGGGATAGGTGCTTCGCTGCTGCGTCATGCGAAGCGACATGTGTCGGACAATCCGGACCATTCACGCATCGCAAGGGGGAGGTGCTCATGGAAGTGCGATGTTTCGTAAAAAATCCGCGTGCTTTGAGGTTCTACGAGCGAGAGGGGTTTGTGAGGAGGGTGGGCGCCGACGAGTGGTTGGAGGAAGTGGGGGAATATCTGGCTCTGTTGGTCTGGTCAAAGTAATTGCTCAAATCTGAGCGGCAAGTGGCCCCTTCTTGTGACGTTCCCAGCCACTATGTGCGGAGATCAGGCGGGAAGCAAGAGAGGGTGCAGGGAACATTCACTGAGAAGGATCTGTCTCTGAAGAAATCGCTTTCAACGATCGACTCTCAATGAGGCTCGAGATCATCTTCCTGTGGTTGCCCGTCGGTGTACGCAGCAGGCGTCACGGACGCGTCGTGCTCACACCAGGCGTCTGGACTCTTGTCGAGTTGTCTCGCTTTGATCTAGCATCATCCAAGTTTAGGGTCAGTATGGCTCGAAAAGGAAGGTACGTATGGGCACCAAGCGTTGTGGACGAGCGTGATAGCCATTACTTGATGTACAGCTTGCAGGATCGTTGACCTTCGCGTTGATGACGCAAAGTATCGAGAGCGTACTTATGCAGATGAGCTCGCAGAAGTAGTCCACTGCGCGCGCCTCCTTCTGTCGCGTGCTGCTCAGCATTGCCGAGGTCTGCACCCTGTCGCCACCACTCGACGCACCCCAATCGTGCGGAGCCTCCCAATCGCACGAGCGAACGACGCGAATCCGGGTGTCGGGAATGACGTGCCGCCTGCCTCCTTCGAGAAGCATCAAAGGTACTATATGTTAAGGTTATTAGCTTAGATTTCCTACGGGTGCGGACGGCGACTCTCGATGTTCCCCCCTTCGGCGTGGGTATGGATCTATGATAAGGCACTGGTGGCATGAGGGAAATCTCGGGGTCGAAGTGGGCCTGCCGTGTAGTCAAATGCGCGTTCAAAGTTCGTGGATCTGTATAGGGCACACATCGCAGGCTGCTTTGGGGGAGTTAACCATTCGGATGGAAATTGCGTCATGGAGGGGGGTCGTACGCTGAAGCGGTCTCTTGCTCCGCGTTGACTGGTCCCACTTTCCCGGACCTTTCTTCTTCTTGACACTCAGTGGTCACAGGATGACGGCGGCAGGCTATCGAGAGCAGCCGCTTCTGGACTTCAGATATGTTGGTTGAAGTTGTAACTTGTCCGAGTCGCTGTGAGGCAACGCCAAGAGTCCAACCAAGCATTCGTCTGCTCATGGACGGAATAAAGGACGCTCGGGCAGGTCCTCGGGCAAAGGCCGTGGCTTGAAGCCTTGAACTCGACATTCTAGCGCGCCACAGTGGATTACACAAAACAGAAAGTCTTAGTCTCTTAGAGAGGCTACCGCCCGCATGTCTCTGCCGTCTGTATACTCGGATTCTGGGCTGCTGCGCGGGTCCAAGGGTTCGATTTTCTAGCACGCTTGACGATGAACGGCTGGTATATCGCATGTGGCATCTTCCAAGTTCCAAGTTTGTATTCACTTTTGATTTGCTTGAGGCGGGTCCGTTGTACGGACTCACGTGACCTGTCAGTTCTGTAGCGCACCCCACTGGCGACCCGTCGTGCCAGCCAAAGCGAACCATAAATCCCGCCGCGTCGTGGCAAAAGGCCCATTCCTTCAGCAGATGAAGCGCCTCTCTTCTGAGCTAGAGGACATGGTCATCGACTTTTGTCGCACGGATCGTGCGACACTCGCGGCGTGCGGCCTTGTCTGTCGGGACTGGCTTCCAGCGAGTCGATATCACAGATTTTCCTCGGTGTCCTTGAGTGCGAGGAATGTAGCGGGATTCTTCGAAATAGTCGTCGCGTCGGAGGTCGTAACGCAATTGGTGCGTCAGGTCGACCTCTGTTACGGTGTCAGACCGTTTCCCCCCGAGTTTGCATCGCTTTTGGCGCTCCTGAAGAGGGTTGTGCGGCTGAGTATCCAGCATCTCCGATACGGAGTTCATTGTCTTGTCCCCATGTCGAGTATCTCTCTCGCCCTCACCGCCCTTCGTCCTGTCCACTTGAAAATCAGCGGCGCATCGGACTTCGAGCACTTCAGTCAGATTGTTGACTGCATCCGTCTCTGTCCTCAGCTCGAGTCGCTGGACTACGGTCCGGGCTACTTCGGTCCGGGTTCGTCGAACATATACCCCTTTCCACGTGTCCCACCGAATTTCTGAACAATCTGCATACACTCACTCTGACCTATAATGCGGCAATTATCCTCCAATGGCTCCTCGACCTGGAGAAGAACCAGCGGCTGATGATTCGAAACCTGAATTTTCCATGGATTACAAGCCGGACTGAAATCCCAGTGATCAAAGAATATCTAGAAATGCTGGGCCCGACACTCGAGTCCCTTACCCTCGCATCCGACTGTCCCTTTGCGATAGGTGGTGGGTACTTTTTTCCTGAGCGCTTGTGATCGTAGCTAACTGATCTCTAGACTTATTGAGCGTCGACCTCGCTCGAAGCCCCAACCTCCGAAAATTGACACTCGAGGGCCCCGGCCACTCAGTACTGAACATCCTCACTCGGTGGCTTCCCCAACTGTATCTCTCCAAAATAGAGACAGTCACTGTCCGCATCATGAACGTTGACAATCCCAAGGAGGGTCAGGCCCTCCGTGCCTATCCTTGGGAGGCGCTGGATGCCATCCTCAGCGACCCGAAGCGCTGCCGTCTGAGGCATCTCATGCTCGCTGTCATCAAGTTATTACTACAGGAAACCCTGCCACACGATTTGACGTATGTGTTGGAGCAGCTGCCTCTAACGCGGGCGCGCGGAATCATCAGGCGCGAAATCTTAGACAACTACCAGTCCGTACGGAGGGTGGATCGCCTTTTTTACAATCTATGTCCCTAGAATAGAACACCGAAGCATAAATACTTCAAGTACTCTAGCTGCATCCAATGGATGTCCACAGCACGGAATCATCAGCTAGAGACGGAAAAACGGGACTCGCGCGAAATCTTAGACACTAGTACGTACAGAGGATGGATCGCTACAATATATATCCCTAGAACACCGAAGCAGAGATACTCCAAGTACTCAAGCTGCACTCGATGCATGTACACCGCATATGACATAGCGTTCAGTAAATCTCCAACAGCTCCCCAGCGAACTGCTCCATCCCCACCACGCGAAAGCGCCCCGTCGCCTCACCCTCCAGCGGCTTCGCATACTCGCCGAACTCGCGCATCCACGACCGGCTCAGGCCCTCCTCCCACGCATACAGCTCGACGCGCCACCCCTTCTTCAGCGCCGTGCGCACCGAGCCCAGGAAGCCGTCCTCGTTGAACTGCCCGACGTTCCCGTCGCCGGTGGCGAGCACGATCGTCGCGCCAGGCGGGGGCGGCCCGTCGAGGCCGCGAGCGCCTGGTGCAGCTTGAGCTGCAGCAGCTCGTCCACGCCCTGCTCGCGGTACTTGACCTTTGGCGGCGTCGCCGTCGCGCCGTTCATCGGGAAGCGAGGACGAAATCGGGAAAGAGGAGGGCGGGAGGCGGAGATGATGTTCATCGCGGCTGTGCCTGCGCCGTTGTTGTTGTTGTTGTTGTATGCCCCGCCAAGGCTCCTCACGAACGCCTGCGGAAACCCCATCCCGCTCATCTGCTGCCCTGCTCGCTCTCCGTCGATGTACTCGTGCTCCCCGTGCTCCCGAAACCCGCCTCACATGCCCCTCCGCCCCTTCCGCCCATTCCATGCCCGCCCCCCCCCCCCTCTCCCGCCATTCCCGCCATTCCCGCCCCCGCCTCCCCACCGTGGATTCCGCAACGTCGGAAACTCGCCCGCGATCCCACCGCCGCGCCGCCGTTCCCCCCACTCCCACTCCCACTCCCACCCATCAACCCCCCCGCACCCGCGCTCAAACTCCTCCCATGCCCCCCTCCCCCTCCCCCCCTCCGCCCCCAACCGACCCACGCGATCCTGCCCGTCCCCCAAATCCGGCACGCGCGCATACACCCTCACCTCGTACCCGAGCCTCTCCGCCGTCTCCATCGGCTGGTAAGCGGGCTCGACGCGACGAGCACGCGCCGCGTGATGGGCGCCCGCGCTCGAGGACGAGCGCCAGCGCCGCGTGCGAGAGGTGCCTCGACCGCGCGTGCAGCGCCGGCTTGTTGAAAGGGGAGGAGGAGAACGAGAACGCCGTCGTGCTGGGCGCGGGCGTCGCAACATGATTCGTGGCTGTCGTCATTGTCGTGGCTGTCGTCGTCGCACTGGTGTGTGTCGTGGTGGCGGCGCTGGTGGATGCGGCTGCGGCTGCGTTATACGCGCGCGGATACCGTTTGAGGTAGGTGAGCAGGCCGATGAGGATGTTCGAGTGGTCGATGAAGACGTGGATCAGCGTGTCGTCGTCGCCCGGCGGCGGGCCGCGTGGGTCGACGTAAAAGTCGTCCGCGCGGAGCCGCTGGTGGAGCTCCAGATCTGGCGGGATCAGACCGTCGAGGACGGCCTTGTCCGCGGGGAAGACCTTGCCCAGCTTCTTCGCCAGGCCGCGCAGCTGCACCACGCGGGGTAATGTGGGTGTGGGTGCGGTTCATGCGACGGGAGCACCCGCAGTTGCGGCGTGCTCTTGCTATGGATGAGGACGCGGTTCGCGCCACCGGAGGTGTTGGCGAGGGCCTGTTGCCGTCGCCGTTCTTTTGCGAGAACGCGCGGGGTGGCGGGTACGGACTTGTGGCTGGAGTAGTACTGGTGTTTTCGAAAGAGGACGAAGAGTCGTCTGCGTCCTCTGCGATTATGGAATCCCCTTCCTCTATTGGATCATCCCGCAAGGAGGAATCGTCCGTCTTGGGGGTTCTGGCAGTACGTTTTCGACGACGCTTGCGGCGAGGTTCTGAGGAGTTTGTGAGAACAATCTATGTATCTAGATAGAAGACGAATGCAGTGACATACCTACAACGTGCTTCCACGCTTCCTCACTCGTCGCGGTACCAGCCTCGCGCTGGGCGTTCCACCGGGCACGCTCCGCAGCAATAAAACTGAGGGCTCCGTCCAGCAAGCCCAACGAGGGCTGCGGACCGAGGTCAAGGTCTTCAAGGTCTGAAAGCTCATACTCGACTGGCTCGAGCTCCTCGAGGTCGAGTGTGTGTGTCGGGGTGTCACCTTCGGTGTTCGATCCGGAGCCTGGGCTCGGAGAGCGACCATTGGTGTCAGCTGTGCCGGAGATACTGTTGAGATAGAGAGCAATGGGACGCTGAGACCAGACAGTTGAGCCCGGCAGAACGGCTTGCTCGCTTATATCGTCCGACGTGGAGTCGGCGGTGTCTGTGGAGAACTGGGGCTGGTGGAAGAGGGTGCGTGGGGGCGGCTGGAGATGGTTCCATGCGCGCAGAACAGTGGTGAATGCTCCGAGATCGGGGAGTTCTCGGGTAAAGAGTGAATAGTGCTATGGGGCTTTGGAGTGGCTTACCGTCGGAAGTTGGTTCGCTTGGGACAGAGAAGGAGGAGAAAGGACTGAGAGGGCTGCAGAAGCTGTCGTATCTGAACTGGATTGATTGCATCATTACTATATAACAATAGAGAATTTCGGGGGAAGGAGGAAAGGAATGAGGGTATCCCTTTTCTGGAAATACCGCCCATTGATGCCCATCACTTGATCGTATCAGCAACATGCCCAGTGCAGCCCTCACGAACACTGCGCATGCAGGAACCCGCATGTGAAACAAATGTTGTAGTAAATAGTTGCGCTGGTGTAGGGATTTATGGCGACGTCGACCCTCTGAGCTGATCCTGTCACTTCTACCTACAGCATCTCTCAATCCTGCCGCCGACGGTCCGACTCCACGAAATCCTCAAGCTCGAGCTTGAATCCCGCATCACCCCCGAGCTCGGCCCAAACTCCTCCTCTGGCAGCGTCCTCCCACCCCACATCGTAGCAAAGCTCCTCTCTCCGCCCCACTCGCTGAATCCCAAGCCGAAACCCCGCTGCACGTCGCCGCAGAGGAAAGCTTTGAGCCACGTCGAGATCCCACCCTCCTCCTCGCCCGCGGCGCCCCATCGACTCCACGTTCAGCTGCGACGGCGTCACTCTCAACGCACTGCACGTCGCCGCCCCTCCAGAGACGCGAAGCTCACGCGGAACGATCCGTCCTCTGTGCGTCCTAGGAGTTGTCTAAGATTTCGCGCGAGTCCCTACTGATGATTCCGCGGGCCCGCGTCAGAGGCAGCTCTGACAACACATACGCCAAATCACGGGGCCGGGGTTCCTGTGAGAACGGCTCGATGACAGCGAACGCGAGGTGCCTCAGACGGCAGCGCTGCGAGTCGCTGAGGATGGCATCCAGCGCCTCCCAGGGATAGCATGGAGGGCCTGATCCGCCTTGGGACTGTCGAAGTTTATGAGGCGGACGGTGGCTGTCTCTGCTTTGCAGAGATACAATCGGTGAAGCAGCTGGGTGAGTGCGTTCAGGACGCCGGAGACGGGGCCTCGAGTGTCAATTTGCGGAGGTTGGAGTTTCGGGCGATGTCGACGGGCGATAGGTCTAAAAATCAGTGAGCTACGATAGCAAGCGCGGAGAGAAGTACCCACCAGCTGGGTCAGAGGACCACCGGAATGTGAGGGTAAGGGACTGGAGTGTCGGGCCCAGCCTTTCTAGATATCGTTCAATCGTTGGGGATTGACTCCGGTCAATATAATGGAGATTCAGGTGTCGAATCATCGGCAGTTGGTTTTTCTCCAGGGTGAGGAGCCAAGTGAGGAAGATGTCCTTATTATAACTCAGAGTGAGCGTGTGCAGACTCTTCGGAAGATTCGGTGGGACTTGATATTTGACTGTTGCCAGCTGACCCGGATCGAGGTCTAGCGACTCGAGCTGAGGGCAGAGACAGATGCAGTCAATAATCTGACCGAAGCGCTCGAAGATCAATCTGCTGTTCCTGCTGCCGATTTTCAAGTGGACAGGACGAAGGGCGGTGAGGGCGAGAAAGATACTCGACATGGGGGAAAGACAGCGGACTCCAAATCGGACTCGGAGAAGCCGGACACTCAGTCGCAAAACCCTCTTCAGGAGCATTAAAAGCGATGCAAACTCGGGGGAAATGGGCTGGCACCGTAACAGAGTTCGACCTCACGCACCAGGTGCGCTATGGCCTCCGACGCGACCAATATTTCGAGTAGTCCCACTACATTCTCGCGTTCAAAGACACCGAAGAAAACCTGTGATACCGACTCGCTGGAAGCCAGTCCCGACAGACAAGGCTGCACGCCGCGAGTGTCGCGCGATCCGTGCGACAAAAGTCGATGACCACGTCCTCTAGCTCGGAAGAGAGGCGCTTCATCTGTTGAAGAAACGGACCTTCAGCAACGTGGCGGGATTTATGGGTCGCTTCGGCGGCACGACGGGTTGACACTGACAATTGGGTACGTTACAAGACTGACGTGTCACGTGAGTGCGGACAGTGGATCCGCCCAAGCAAATCCGAAGCAAATTATTGAATTCAAAGTGAAAACAAACTTAGCAGATGTAACATACGATATCGCAGCCGCTCATCGTCAAGTGTGCTAGAAACCCGCGCAGCAGCCCGAATCCGAGCATATACAGTATACAGACGGCAGAGACATGCGGGCGGTAGCCTCTCTAAAACTTTCCGTCTTCTGTAATCCACTGAGGCACCGTAGAATGTCAAGTTCAAGGCTAGAAGCCATGGCCTTTGCCCGTGTACCTATCCAAGCGTCCCGTCGTATGAGCAGACGGATGATTGGGTGGACTTTTGGTGTTGCCTCCAAGCGATTCGGTCAAGGCGAGTATGCGAAGCCGCTGGAGGGTGAGGCGACGGGGCGCTTTCGTGTGGTGGGGATGGAACAGTTCGCTGGGGAGCTGTTGGAGATTTACTGAGCGCCATGTCGTATGCGGTGGACCTGCATCGAGTGCAGCTAGAGTGCTTGGAGTATTTCTGCTTCGGTGTTCTGGGGATATATGGTAGCGATCCGTCCTCTGTACGTATTTGTAGTTGTCTCAGATTTCGCGCGAGTCCCTTTTTGTCTCTAGCTGATGATTCCGCGGGCCCGGGTTAGAGGGAGTTGCTCCAACGCATACACCAAATCGCGGTGCCGGGGTTCCTGTGAGGACGGCTCGATGACAGCGAGCACGAGGCGCTTCAGACAGCAGCGCTGCGAGTCGCTGAGGATGGCATCCAGCGCCTCCCAGGGATAGGCATGAATGGCCTGATCAACCCCGGGATGGTTAACGTGCATGATGCGGAGAGTGGCTGTCTCTGTTTTGCAGACATAGAGTTGGGGAAGCAGCTGAGTGAGGGTGTTCAAGACTAAGTGGGTACGGCCCTCGAGTGTCAATTTGCGGAGGTTGGAGTTTCGGGTGAGGTCGACTCCGCGCAAAAAGTCTAGAGATCAGTTAGCTACGATAGCAAGCGCTTAGGAGAAAAGTACCCACCGACCATTGCAAAGCGACAGATCTCCTTCTCCTCATCCTCATCCTCCTCGTCCTCCCGTCCCGTCCCAGTCCTCGTCCTCCTCGTCCTCGTCCTCCTTCTCCTGGGATGCGAGGGTAAGGGACTCAAGTGTCGGGCCCAGCGTTTCTAGATATTGTTCGATCGTTGGTATCTGACTCCGGTCAATATTGCGAAGATTCAGGTGTCGAATCGGCAGCTGGTTGTTCTTCTCTCCAGGTAGAGGAGCCACTGGACGAAAATGATTCCATGATGGGACACAGTGAGCGTGTGCAGACTCTTCGGAAGATTCGGTGGGACAGCAAATCTGCGTATTCCCACCTGACCCGGACCGTAGTCCAACGACTCGAGCTGAGTGCAGAGACAGATGCAGTCAATAATCTGAGCGAAGGTGTTGAAGCGTGATGCGCCGCTGAGTTTCAAGTGGACAGGGCGAAGCGCGGTAAGAGCGAGAGAGAAAGTCGACATCGGGCAAAACCGCCGAATTTGTATGGTCCGATAGGCTGGAAACTCAACCGCACAGTCCTCTTCAGGAGCACCAAAAGCGATGCAAACTCGGGGTGAAAGGGGGGCACGGTAACAGAGTTCGACCTCACGCACCAGGTGTGCTATGGCCTCCGACGCGACGACTATTTCGAAGAATCCCGCTACATTCTTCGCGTTCAAAGACACCGAAGAAAATTTGTGATACCGACTCGCTGGAAGCCAGTCCCGACAGACAAGGCTGCACGCCCGCAAGTGTCGCGCGATCCGAGCGACAAAAGTCGATGACCATGTCCTCTAGTTCGGGAGAGAGGCGGTTCATCTGTTAAAGGAACGGACCTCTTGCGACGTGGCGGAATTTAGGGTTCGTTTCGGCGGACCGACGCCGGACGGTTAACGTTGACAGTCAGTGGGGTAAGTAGGTAAGTATGTCATTGATGTCACCAATTATTGACTGAGACGTCTGACTACAGTGTAACACAACAGATGTGTCACGTGAGTGCGGACAGCTGCGACGGCATCAGAAATGGATCTGTCTTGCCGAAGGCCGGCAAACCCTCAAAACTGAGAAA
>QVIE01000711.1:0-10243 GCA_013387415.1 Panellus pusillus | reverse complement strand
AAAGCTAGCTAGCTAGCTATATACTGTCTGTAACAAAAGGAAACCTCAAAGCGGAATACAATAAGGAATACAATAAGAAGGTAAGCAGATAAGAAGATAAGAGCTGTATTGAGAATGATCTTCCCATGTCAGGATGAGTATTCAGGATGAGTATCAGGATGACTATCAGATGAATACCAGTGAACGGTCACATGATAGAACGCGACACGCCGCGGTCACATGACCATAACGCGTCGCGTCGCGTCACAGCAAGACAAGAATGGAACATGTCCACATCCAATCTCCAACAAGAGCGCGCTGGGGTGTGGTTCGGGCGCAAGCCCTGTGGCTTCTGCCCAGGAGTGCATCAAGAGAAATATGATTTGAAACTCAAGGACCCTCCTCTGACTTTTTCCAACTTTATGAAATGGTATGGAAGAAGGACCTGTCCAAACACATCCGTCGCTACAAACCGAACGATGCTAGGCTTACAATTGATATCCCGAGAACTGAGGACCCAAGGCTGAAAGCTAGCTAGCTACCTATAGACTATATGAAAGAAAGGGAATGCCAAAAGCAGAATACAATAGAAGATAAGCAGATAAGAAGATAAAAACTGCATGGAGAATGATCTTCCCATGTCAGAATGAGTATCATATAAATACCAGTGAATGGTCACATGATAGAGCGCAACACGCTGCGGTCACATGACCAGAACACGTCACGTTGTGTCACAGCAAGACAAGAATGGAACATGTCCAAATCCAATCTCCAACAGCAGAGACCTGCAGAAGGCAGCACCATCAGGTGCCACATTTGACCTCACACTCAAAGCCAAGATTTTCATGAGAACAGGGAAACTCTTCTTGCTTTATGTCCTGAGTTTGTGCATGGTGCAACCAGACTATGTGGAAAGTAGTGAATGTTGGAAAAGTGGCTGAAGCAGGACTCGAACCTGCAACCTTCTCACTATATTTGAGATGCTCTTATATCCAACTGAGCTATTCTGCCGATAGTGTGAAGGGAACTCCCAGTGGGAACTGCAACAGTGAATGCTGCTGATTTAGTGATGTTGAAAGCATAAAGTGTCACACAGAGGGGAAATGAACATTGCCTGACATTTGCCAAGCATTTGCTGGCACAGCCAATGTTTATGCAATGAAACAAGTAGCCTTGATTTTACTGAAAAACCAATCAAAAAGAAGGTTAGGTTAACGATTGAATGCTTCCACCAATGTATACTACATTTCCCTGTGGTAAGACCCGGCCTCACATCAAAAACATCAAGCCCAAGTGGCCCCTGTACCTGTGGCCCTATTGCCACATTTGATGCAAATTGCAAGCTCTCCCCAGTACATGTACCTGTGTGAATAGAAATATGTCGATCCCCATCACCTTGTCCAAATTCCATGATCTCCTCCACTGCCTCCCAAGATGAATCCTCCTTTCTCCATATCACATCTGACTCTGTGCATTTATCAGTGCTCTTCTTCCAAAGCAGCTGTCAGTGCGTTCATGGAGGATGTCTGTGTTAGAACAGGCAGCAAAGAGGACTGGAGTCAACAGTGAGAACTCTTGTAGTAAAGCGAAAATGCGAATAGACTACTTGCCTGGAGTCAACAGTGAGAACTGGGACCCAGGCTGATAGCTAGCTACCTATATACTGCCCATAACAAAAGGAATCACAAAAGCGGAATACAATAAGGAATACAATAAGAAGATAAGCAGATAAGAAGATAAGAGCTGTATTCAGAATGATCTTCCCATGTCAGGATGAGTATCAGGATGACTATCAGATGAATACCAGTGAACGGTCACATGATAGAGCGCGACACGCCACGGTCACATGACCACAACGCGTCACGTCGCGTCACAGCAAGACAAGAATGGAACGTGTCCAAATCCAATCTCCAACAGTCTGGCAGCCCAATCCACAATGCAGGCTGGTAGAGAATGGACAGCACCCATACTTGCAGTATTACCCACACCATTAACTACTCACTTTGTTTGTATTGCCATATTGGCACCTCACTTCATCTCTGCCAAATAGACTCCACCAAGCCTCCTGGGGCTGTTTAACACTAAACCAAGCTCTTTGCGATTTAAGGGTGCAATAATTAGACATACCCAGTCACATATAGTAATAGTGGTTGTGGACAACGCTAGGGGCAGCTTGCAGCAGGGCAGAGGCACAGGGTTGCAGTGTGGAGTCAGAGACTGGCAGCAACGGCAGCCCAGTGAAGAGCACCTACGGACTAAAGAAGCCTGAGGCTGAGGCATTTGCCCATTCTGTGAGGATCTTTCGGTCGCCACACCTTTTGGTTTCCCATGTGCCAGTGAGGCAGACTTTGGGGCCTCCACATTTTTTTGTCGCCCTGTGGAACGATTCCGCAAATGAACAATCTCTGACACTGATCACATATTAGGTGATCTCTGTGTTTTTTGTGCTGCTGACACAGGGGGCAAGAGCCAGGGCAGGTAGAATTTACCTGCCGGCAAAGCAGGTAACCAGGCAGTTACAGGGCAGTTTCCCCATGTTCTGCCAGTGTTCTGGAAATTTCCCACAGACTCGGCATCAGCCTTTTGACTGACAGCGTGGACCAAACTGAGCATGTGAATCCGGCTTGACACTTGCTATCTCTTGATCTTGAATGCATGCCTGATTTTGAGCTTTCAAACGATTATTATTTTTATTGCGACAGATAAATAATCGAACTTTTTTGGATTATCCAAGTTTGCATTTTTCTTTGCCTTCATTTCTGGTGCGACAAGTGTGAGCCTCAAACCCTGTTTTATCTAGCCCTCCTGCAGTCTCGCAAGACTTCAACAGAATTTTGCGGTAGATTTTTTTTTTGTCTTTCCGTAAATTCTTCGGAAAGGCCATCAAATGTGGAGTGATGTATCATGTCACCTGCCTCGAGGTTTGATGTCAATCACTTTAGAGTGCAAGTCCAGAAAAAATGAGAACCGTAGATTCATGGTTAGAAACAGTCTTCAATTTTCATGAAAAGACCGGACAAAGAATGTCAGTCGTACAGAGCCATACAACTAATACATGTCGGAATTTCTGCTGCTGAACAAATCTAATTAGATCAATCCTCCCGCACTGCCATCTGCAAGGGGATCACTGAGACTGTGAGAAAAATGATGAACACCGGCAGAACATGGGGAAACTGCCCTGTAACTGCCTGGTTACCTGCTTTGCCGGCAGGTAAGCTCTACCTGCCCTGGCTTTTGCCCCCTGTGTGAGAGCTGGCTGTTGTCTGGTCGATTACAAAAAATTCCAGGTGGGGTGAGGATGCTTTTCACTGTACCTTTGAATAATTTCAGGTGAAAATTACAAGGAACAATTGCGCAAATGAACAATCTCCAGCTGATCACATATCAGGTGATCTCTGTTTTTTTTCCGTGCTGATGTTGTGAGCTGGCTGTTGAAGGCAGCAACTTGAAGGAGGGCAGTGGGGGCAGGGCAGCAGAGGCAGTAACAGCAGCGGCAGGGGCAACGGCAGCGGTGGCAGTGAGCACTGGCAGCAGCTGGGCTGGGAACAGGATTGAAGCCAGCTGTGCCAGTGGTGTCAGATGGAGGAGGAAGCCGGTCGCTTAAGGCTTGAGTGGCCTTCATGAGAAATGACAGCGAGCTGTGCTCTTTAAGCCATTACCCTTCTTGATAAATGTTTAGCAGCTTCTTTTGTTGAAAGAAGAAAAAATGAAGCACCATTTGGCTCGTAAAATTGTTGACATACTTGCAGTACAAAGCCTCTAACATGTTTTCCAATGCCTCAGAAGGGAGATTGAGATTCAAGAATGTTGGATGTTGGCTCGCCTCTGCCTCGAAGGCTTTGACCAGATGCAGGGGGTTATGCTGTAAATTGAGATCAGTGCTCAGACAGACATTAGCGGCCACTTCGCTGAGTGCACTGCCAATACACATGCCACTGAGGTTCATGTTGCCTAATATGTTGGAGTTGAGGTTCTTGATTAGTTGCTTATAGGCCTTTGACTTTTGATTGGTTTTCTGGGCCAGAGGGGGAATGACGATGAGAATGAAAAGATTCAATGCATGGCAGGATGTGGTGAAGAGACCATATCGTAGACTGGGGTGCCATGGATGAGTCGAAGCTGGAGAACTTAGGTGCGACACTAAAGAGGGCAACAAAAGCGATTTTACTGGGGAGAAGGGGCTTGTCGAGTACTTATACAAGCTGATGTATCGATTAGTCTGAAAAGAGATTGACCAGTTATTCGGAACGGCTGTTGGAGGGCTGACAAGGTCTGAGGGACTTGGAAGCAACTTGAAAGCTACGTTGAGGGTTCTGTGACCTGGAATGAATTGTCATCCATACTGATACGACTGAGATGCCTCCGACCGTGGGAAGCAACTACAGACGAGATTTGTGCGAGTTGTACAAAGCTGCTCGTGGGCTGTAGCCTGTGTCCACTGCTACGACGGAGGCAGGGAGCTACTGAGATGGAAGTGGAAGGCAAAAGTGATCTAATATAAACAAACTGAAACATGTCGTACCTACGTCTACGTACGTGGCTAGCGCGGCGTGAGGCTCAACAATACTCAGTGTGCACTGTGGAGTTTGTTGGAGATTAAGTTTGGACAGGTTCCATTCTTGTCTTGCTGTGACGCGACATGACGCATTATGGTCATGTGACCGCGGCGTGTCGCGTTCTATCATGTGACCGTTCACTGTCATTCATCTGATAGTCATCCTGACATGGGAAGATCATTCTGAATACAGTTCTTATCTTCTTATCTGCTTATCTTCTTATTGTATTCCTTATTGTATTCCGCTTTTGGGATTCCTCTAGTTACAGACAGTATATAGCTAGCTAGCTTTCAGCCTGTCCCCAGTTCTCACTGTTGACTCCAGGCAAGTAGTCTATTCACATTTTCGCATTTAATGCAAGAGTTCCCACTGTTGACTCCAGTCCACTTTGCTGCCTGTTCTAATAAGTCGGTCTTTCATCTTGGATTTCAACGAACATAGTCAATTTTATCAGAAGGCATATTTAGGTGAAATGGTGTCAACTCCAGTAAGGTTCCAAATATGTGTGGCTCTTCGCTAAACAGTTTCCTAGACCACTGGGTCAATACAAAGTATGTTTAAGTGGGTATACAGCTGCCCAATTTGGTGAGTTAGACTTCAGTCTGACTGAAGGCCCTTGTCTGAGACTGCACAAGGCCACCTATGTTGGGCAACAGAAGGCAAAGGGTCAAATTCTCTGAAGCAATCATTTTGCATCCAAGCAACTTTCTGAAAGCTGTGATGACTTGCTCTCTATGTGGCTCACCATGTCACTTTCATTAATTATAACACAGTGGATGAGAAATGGATGTCCATTGGCAATCCTTGTGGAGGCTGGGATGGCAATTCGAGTATCTTGAGAACAGATACAAGGGTGCACCCAGGATTGTTACAGGGATACAAAGTAATGTATTTGTTTATTTGTTTGTTTTTCACATCCATGCAGGCAAGTCAATGTCACAGGTCAATGTCACCTGACATCCCCATCACATCCATCTCATCTCTTAATCCTCAACCACGACAATGGTTGACAAACCCAGTGCTGCCAAAGTGAAAGCCCAGCAAGGTCAGTCCAGCCAATCAAAGTCAGCTCATTGATCTCATGTCTGCCCCAGCAAAAGAGTTTCTCGCAGACCCAAGTCTTCTCCCCTGGATTTGAGCACTTGAACCTTTCAGTCATGAGTCCAGGCTTTCGTCAGCCAGGTTCAAGAGATATTCATATTTACCTAGGTCGAAGTCCTCATTGATTTTGCAGTTCGCATGATGCTACCTGGCACCCTGACTGCTACTGCCTTTCTTAACCTCCATGCAAGACTCAAGCATGCGAAGGATGCTGCCTGGGCTTAAAGTGGAACAGCCACTCACCGCCAGACATGACAACTTGTATGACTGTCTATTAAGTATGTATGGATGCTTTGCTCACCCTCTCAGATCAATTTGACCGGCTTGAATGGCCATGGACGAGCAACAGCGCCCAATCGCGCCCCTGCCTCGCCAGGCCGGCCAAGCCGGGCGTGCAGGTGACGAAATCGCAAGGGAAGGGTTTGCGGGATGAATCAGGCCTATCTCGGTACACCAATTCTGAATGAACGGAATAATTCCGCCTTCCTATCCAATCAATGTACGTAGACACTTTTCATTTTATTGAGGTACCCCTTGCTGCCGGGCCCCAGGCTTCCACCCACGCAATTTCTGCTTTATGTTGCAGCGGCTGCATTCCACAGCCTTGAGTACAGTGTTGTGCTTTCAGTCATGTTGGTCCTGGTCACCATGGTCCATCGGAGTTCTAAGCATGAGATTCATTGCATGAAATGCCGTCCATACAAGTATACTCAAATTCCAGAATCCCCTTATAGCCCTCCAGGGTGCTTTTTTTCGTGGGACGTTGATAAGCTAGGAAAATGGCCACAGTAGAAAACGCACAGTTTTTGTGATTTCTGTAGTCATTCCCATGTAAATCATACTCGGAATAAGGACTAGTGCTGAGCCCAGAAGCAGCTAGTTGGACTGTGATGCATTGAGGAACGGACGGTTGAAGGGATAAGACCTGGATATGGTCGCCTGCCTCGCTCCAAAACATGTAGGAGATATGCTAGTCTATTATACCCATAGGAAGTACAGCTACCAAGAGGCAATCCCTTTGGAAGGGCCCTCACTATGCTGGTTCCAATGGGACATGCATTCGAACGTGGGCACCTACACTATGAAAACACTACGACTACGATCAGCACGGCTTCCGCTGTGTTCCAATATCCATTCCGACGGGAACCACGATCAGATCATTAGACCTGTGTCTGGGATTCTAATCACGGCTAGCCTTCCGGAACATATCTTTGTGGTTCAACCTAGCTACAGACCTGTACGATTCAGTACTAGTCTTTTAGCTTACGGGAGAGGCCTACAATACAAAGGAACAAGCCTTCCAATGGAGGGTTCAACTTGCCAAGACACCCCTAGTGTCGGAGTTTTGTTGACCAGGCGTTGGAACGGCACTTCAAGCACACAAGAATGGCGTGATTACCTCAACAACCAATAGGAACGCCTACATACCCAATTCCAGAGCGGCGGAGCGGGACTTTTAAATAGAACTATTGCTCCTATGTTGCTAAATATTATTCTGAACATGTATAAGTAGAGTGCTGAGCCTCGAAATACGACACAGATCCTTTCTGTGAGCTAGTAGCTGTAAACGCTACGATTCAGTGAAAGTATTTGGGGGTTTCGACGTTCTACTATCAGTTGAATAGTGAATATCAAAACTTTTCTTGCTATTGTTGGTTTGTGAGAGATTGAGCATTGGAATAAGCGAACTTTTGGGATTCCTATCGAACGGCACTCGGGAAGAAAGCGTACAAATCCGTGTTGTATCAGTCGCATCAAATTATAGACGTTGTTATACCATTCCGAGCGTGTTTTGCGTTGGAAACTTGATTTGGTTGCCTTCCCAAGACTATCAGTCTTATAAATTGCTGTTGAGCCCCTTTGCTCCGGTATTCCCATCGTATAATTGCACAAAATATAGCTGAGAAGCTCTAAATCGAAATACAAAAGCTTTGAAACCTTGTCTATTGGTCATTCCAATAGAAAATCGTTACAACACATCTCTTTTGAACACTCTATTGAGATAAAAACCTTCCCTACAACCTCTTCGAGGCCCTATACTAGGGACTTATACTCGGTGTTACTTACTGAGAGATCACTCACTACAACCTCGTGTGGGGAGTTATATTAGAACAGTTTCTTACTGTTCCAGTTGACTTTCTGATTGGAATTGATTAGTATTGGTTTCTTCTATAGGTTACGTGCAGACTCACCAACGTCGCCCATGACGGTGCTCGTCAGTGACGACGTCCCACATTGCTTTGTATATCTCCAGCTGCAAGAACCCTATTCATGAAGGTTTAGGCACCCGCGTCAAAACCTCGATGATCGAGAGAGAGACGGAGGATCTGGAATGGGTATGCACTGGCCCCGTAGGCAGGCGGGCTCTGGAAGCCCCGTGACTCCCCCATTGGCGGCACCATGAGGCACTGCATGTATGGGAGGGCAGCGTCCATGAAAGCCCACCTGGCAAAGGAATCATCTGTTTGGCCTGGTGGAGAGGGCGCACAATCACGCAGAGCATGGTGATGGGCCACGTGGGACGCATGCGCCAGCAGAGGTGCAGCACCTTGACACAACACCAGATTAATAGTTAATTACAGCTGTTTGCATAATTGATGACAGTGCGCAAAAAAAAAAAGAAAAGAAAAACTTTTAGTTGAGGGATTGAAATGCTCGTTTCTCAGTCAGTTCTTAACCAAATTCCTTAAAAGTAGGTGCGATCGAACGCGCGTTTCTGACGCTTTCTGTTAATACCTAACACCCGTGGAAACTTCCATATGTGGAAATTCCTAAATCACGCCAAAGTGATCTTGAACAAACAGAAAAGCAGCTCATTTTCGGCCAATACTGGACAAATGTAATGATTTTATGCACATCTGAAACATAATTGAAGTGCAAAGAGATGTGCCAGGAGACATTTTGGTTTGCTTATGACGCTGGATGCACACAATGGATTTATGGGTGCAATCAATATTTTCATTGTGTCATATGCAGATCATGTGTATCTCATGATCGTACTACATTGCCATGAGTGTCTTCTATTCACCTTTTTGATGTGCATAAAATCATCACAATCCGTCCAGTATTGGCCGAGAACGAGCTGTTTCTCTGTTTGTTTGAGATCACTTTGGCGTGATTCAGGAATTTCCACATATGGAAGTTTCCCACGGGTGTTAGTATTCACAGAAAGCGCCAGAAACGCGCTTTCGATCGCACCTACTTTTAAGGAATTTGGTTAAGAACTGACTGAGCAACGAGCATTTCAATCCCTCAACTAAAAGTTTTTTTTTTTTTTTTTTCGCACTGTCATCAATTACGCAAACAGCTGTACAGAGCAACTTGCAGACAGCGCAAAAAAAAGTATGTATATACTAGGTACTAGGCAGCGGGAAACGCACTGTACTCTCCAGGACGATATAAGTCACCTCAATGAGGCAGTGCTCTTCTTGCCTTCTGACAGGCCCGTGCAAGAGAACATTACTGTGCTCATCCTGGAGCCACGCGTTGACGTGCCCACCCAGGCGGTCGATTAAATTTTGGAGGGGTGTAGAATTTGGGCTAGTAGGAGTGGCAGAGTTCGACATGATGACAACAGATATAGTGAAACGGCCGTGGTTTGGACTTGGAAGGCATACTATGCATTAATTAAACGGACGGATGGCCTGGAGTGGGTTGGTGCTGCCAGTGTTCTGTTCTATCAATTCATGATCATTGTGTCGAGAACTCTTAGGCCCTGCAGCATGCGAGCTTCGCGCATTTTCATTGGAAGGCAGATCTAGACTTGCGCAGGGCTATGGAAGATCGGCAGCTCGAAACTGTTGGTTGAGAAGACTCAGAAGGTTCAAGAACGGTTTCCTATCGTGGGATCTGGTGAGAAGATCCATCCAAGATGACGCTTCGTCCGTTGGATGTTTTTCTTCTATTTGCGTGGAAAGGAACTTAGGAAATATTTTTAACCGCAGCTGTCCCATTAAGGACCATTCAACATAGCGGGGCCCATTTCTATGTACATGGCATCAATGGCTCGAAGAACAGAGTCGGGGGCCGGAGGTTCCGAGTCTTAAAAATTTATTTTTAAGCTCGGTCTTTAGCATCTGCTTTCCCGCCAGAGTGGGGGTCGCATTTTATCGATGACGTCTTTCCTGTGTGGCAGCAACCTTTCCTTTTAAGGCAATTATTATTTTTACCGTGGCAGCATCCTTGCCTTCGAGGCAAATAATTTTCAAGTTAGTCATTTATTTCTGACTGTTTTTGTCCACATGATATGCCTGTTACTCATTTCACTTTTACACATGATACATTCCATCGAGTCATGTCATTGGGTGACATCCTGCAGTGGGAAAGTCAGTGCAGTGTGGCCGTGAAGGACCAGGTCCTGCACAGCATTGATCATGTGAACTTTCTTGTTATGTGTTTGTTTTGAACCATAATCAACATATCCTGATCAAGATCAAACTCCGATTAAAAATATGTAGCTGTGGCTGTGATGAACCGGGTCGCTGCACAGCATCTGTCATGTGAAACTTCTTTGATATTTGTTTGCTAATTTTGTTCGGAACTGTGATCAACATATTACAATCAAAATCAAACTCCAAATAAAAATCCCCAGATGTGGCTGTGAAGAG
>QVIE01000715.1:0-12015 GCA_013387415.1 Panellus pusillus | reverse complement strand
TAATCTTATCTGATGCAAATGTGATCCGAGTAAATAAAAAAGATGGGAAACGGGAAACGGAAGATGGGCTAAGAATTGAGCACCCCTAGATCATCTGTCATCACTGACCGCCCCTACTGCAAAATGTAAAATCTAAAAAAATAATGAGTTAGCACCTTTCTGTTCTTCTTTCCCATACTATAAATCTGGATAAATCTGATTATGATTTTTATAGAGCCAGATTTTTTCACCTAGGTAGTCTACGATCTTATTATGTCAAATATCTTTCAGACGGGTTTCGAATTTGGTGTCAGAGCGGAACCTGCCTCATTAGCCATCAATTACACCTGTAAGGCCACTAAAGCCCTGTAGTAAAGGAGGAGCTATAAGTATATGATATCCTCCTCTAAGTAGAGGCCTTTTGAGCAAAGAGCCTAGGGCACAATGAATCCACCGTATATTTAGTCTCTTGTAGACAGATGCTTCATCAATGATTGACCTCATACCTCGGTTTGATGAAGTCTGTTGTTAAACTAGGGGGTCCGATCAGGTTATTCACTTATTACCAATCTTTTTGCTGGTGCTGAAAAATCTTTTCTCAATCAATCAACAAATGCTCGCAAACTGACCACAAAACTCCTTCAATAACTACATTTCTCGTCCGGGTCTCAAAATTCTGAAGAGACAGTCTTGTTCACAGTCATTCAAAGCACTACCCTGCCCACACTTCAAGGTGTGCCCATATTGCAATCAGGGTGTCAGCCAGGTGTGCCCATAATGCAATATGGGTACTGCCACTGGTGGGTGGGTGCTTATCAAGTTCTTGCACTGTATATCTTTTACCCTTGAAGATTCTTTACTGGCCCTATCTATAATCTTTGTAAACTATGTACTTCATTTTTGTTGCCCGTATATGGCTGTAATAGTGTAATCAACCGTAATTCTATCTGTTCCGTACCGTAGGAGGCACCATCGGCAAGACACTTACAGTTACGGTTACAGCTGGCTTGAGGCTGTAAGCCGCCGTAAGTTTAAAACCGTAACCGTATACGGTACGGTTTCCATTTCTAGGCAGCCCCCTTAGCGCTCCCCTTAGCACCTCCAGCCGGATTGACATCGGCGCCTTTTTTGACAAGGAGGGACACAATGTCCACGTGGCCTCCTTCAGTGGCCACCTGCAATGCGCTCCCCTTATTGCCCCCAGCCGCATTGACATTGGCACCTGTTTTGACAAGGTGGGACACAAGGTTCATATGGCCTCGTGCAGCGGCCGCCTGCAATGCGCTCCCATAGTAGCCCCCAGTGGCATCGACATCGGCGCCTTTTTCGAGAAGGAAGGACACAAGGTCCATGTGGCCTTGTGCAGCGGCCGCCTGCAATGCGCTCCTGTAGTAGCCCCCAGTGCATCGACATCGGCGCCTTTTTCGAGAAGGAAGGACACAAGGTCCATGTGGCCTCGTGCAGCGGCCGCCTGCAATGCGCTCCCGTAGTAGCCCCCAGTGCATCAACATCGGCGCCTTTTCGAGAAGGTGGGACACAAGGTTCATTTGACCTCGTGCAGCGGCGGCCTGCAATGCGCTCCCATCATTGCCCCCAGCGGCATTGACATTGGCGCCTTTTTCGACAAGGAGGGACACAATGTCCATGTGGCCTCGTGCAGCGCAGCTGCCTGTAATGCACTTCCATAGTAGCCTCCAGTGGCATTGACATCGGCGCCTTTTTCGACAAGGAGGGACACAATGTCCATGTGGCCTCGTGCAGCGGCGGCCTGCAATGCGCTCCCATAGTAGCCCCCAGTGCATTGACATTGGCACCTTTTTCGAGAAGGAAGGACACAATGTCCATGTGGCCTTCTTTAGCAGCCAACTGCAATGCGCTCCCACTATTGCCCCCAGTGGCATTGACATCGGCACCTTTTTTGAGAAGGAAGGACACAAGGTCCATGTGGCCTCGTGCAGCGGCCGCCTGCAATGTGCTCCTGTAGTAGCCCCCAGTGGCATTGACATCGGCGCCTTTTTCGACAAGGAGGGACACAATGTGCATGTAGCCTCCTTCAGCGGCGGCCTGCAATGCGCTCCCATAGTAGCCCCCAGCGGCATTGACATCGGCGCCTTTTTCAAGAAGGAAGGACACAATGTCCATGTGGCCTCGTGCAGCGGCGGCCTGCAATGCGCTCCCCTCATAGCCCCCAGCGGCATTGACATTGGCGCCTTTTTCGAGAAGGTGGGACACAATGTCCATGTGGCCTTGTACAGCGGCTGCCTGCAATGCACTCCCATAGTAGCCCCCAGCGACATTGACATTGGCGCCTTTTTCGAGAAGGAGAGACACAATGTCCATGTGGCCTCCTTTAGCGGCCGCCTGCAATGCGCTCCCATCATTGCCCCCAGCAGCATTGACATTGGCACCTTTTTCGAGAAGGAGAGTGATAATGTCTATGTGGCCTCTTTAGCGGCCACCTGCAATGCGCTCCCATCATTGCCCCCAGTGGCATTGACATCGGCGCCTTTTTTAAGAAGGAGGGACACAATGTTCATGTGGCCTTGTGCAGCAGCCACCTGCAATGCGCTTCCATCATTGCCCCCAGCGGCATTGACATCGGCGCCTTTTTCAAGAAGGAGGGACACAATGTCCATGTGGCCATGTGCAGCGGCAGCCTGCAATGCGCTCTGATCATTGCCCCCAGTGGCATTGACATCGGCACCTTTTTCGAGAAGCAGGGACACAATTCCCATGTATCCTTGTGCAGCGGCAGTCTGTAATGCGCTCCCATAGTAGCCCCCAGCCTCATTGACATCGGCACCTTTTTCGAGAAGCAGGGACACAATCTCCATGTGTCCTTGTGCAGAGGCAGTCTGCAATGCGCTCCTATAGTAGCCCCCAGTCGCATTGACATCGGCGCCTTTTTCGAGAAGCAGGGACACAATCTCTATGTGTCCTTGTGCAACAGCAGTCTGCAATACGCTTCCATCATCACCCCCAGCCGCATTGACATTGGCACCTTTTCCAAGCAGGAGGGACACAATATCCCTATGGCCATAGTATGCTGCTACCACTATTTCTTGCTCTAGAAGATTCGATGCCAACTCAACGGGCTGCTGATCCAATAAGAACTTTGTCATTTTGACTAGATTTGCTGCTGATGCAATCCACAGGGCACTAGCTTTGGATTGCCACTTTGAAAAATTCCATGGCTGTGAAACCCAAAAGTACCACCTCCTCTGAGAATTCATCTTTTCTCTCCATGTAGAAGCTTGATGCAGAAATCTGAGTATCCTCTCTTGTAGTTCGATTTCTGGCTGTCCAGCAGCATGTGCTAGACAGTACTGTGAATAGTCAGTGAGAGAAGGTAGGCTCTCAGTATCTGTCCATGATTGATCTGGAAATCCTTCAAAGGCAAGGAATGTCAAGAGGGTGGATGTGATATCTGTTTGTGCATTTGGAAATTTTTCAGCTTGGATTCTCTCCAGATATTTTTGGGCTGTGTAGTGCACCAGTCGTACTGCAGAAGACTCCTTGTCTACCATCACAAGTCCAGCACACGCAGAAAGAATAATCTCAATGTCTTTAACATTATCCTCATCCAACATCTGCGTATCTGGTTCAATGGCAAGTGCTGTCTGTAGCTCTAGGACAGTCAATGGCCTCTTTGCATTCACAATCCATGCAAAGGTTGAGTAGGCAGTTTGCTTCTTTTTCCCCTCTTGGTGTTCAATGCGGTCAACTATACTGTCATAGGCTGCATCCAAACTCTTTGGTAGAGCTTCAAGCGCTTTTGTCACATCTTTCACAGTCTCCTGTTCATCAAGGAATTCAAGGTGCAACTTGGCAAGTAAAAACCTGGTTCAATTTGTAAGTTTCTGAGTAGTTGACATTTCTCACAACCTTACATTCTATCTGCGCTATGAATGATTTTTGATGAAATGTCTTCTTGAAGTACAGGTTTTCTCTTGATGTGTCTCCCCAGATACTGAGATTTTTCTATTTGTATGTTGATGAATTCTTGAATATCTTCCTTTGTTGCTTTAACTTCCAATGCTTCAACATTTGGAAAGCAAAAGTCCTCTGGAGAAACACTTGGCCGTGCAGTCATAAAGAAATTGATGTTGTTTCCCATTCCTATGAGCCTTGAGAGCAGATCTTTCCGCTGAGGGTGTGGATATTCATCTACAGCATCAACAACAACGAACACCTTTGAGAATTGTGCTATGCTGGATTTGAGTATATTGACAACATCCTGCAACGATGGCCTGGTGCTCTTCTCTTTGTGCTCTTTGTATAGAGTTTCTGTGGCAGAATCAAGTTCTTTGCCAAGTATAAGCTGCCACCAGAGGCTTGCAATTAGCAGAGAGGGTGCTTGGTTGTCAGATTCTTTGTAGTTCAGATAGATGCAAGCTATGCCAATATTTTTGATGTTTTTGTATGTCAACCTGAGATGATCCACAACATTGGATCTGGTAAGGAGTATCATTTTCAGTGTCAGGAGACAAAAGCAGAGAGGCACCCTACGCAAGGATTGTCTTTCCTGCACCAGCTGAAAATTTGAACCTGGTTAGTCTGAGAACAATCAAGACAGAGAGAGATACTGACGCATTCCACTGCACCAAAGAGTCTGATTGAAATTGGATTCCCACCGTTTGAAAGATGGGGTCTCAAACAGCCATTTGCCAGTCCCTTCTACCCGAGCATCCTTGATTTCATCATGCCGTTGAAAGGAATTGATGGGTGAGAGCCAGTCAATGATGGCTCTACGTGTGGCATTGGGATCCCCTTCCTTGCTGCCCTGGTAGATATTCACAATGGGACCACCCCCAGTACCTCCACTGCCACCCTGACTATCAGCTGCCCCTCCAGGACCTCCTTTGCCTCCTAGGTAAGATGAACATCAGTGTTGGTGATATGATTCATTTTTCTCGCACCAGTAGCATTTATAGTTAGTGACATTGGATCCGTAGGACAGAAAGCCTTCAATGTTTGCAGATCAGAGACAGACACAGAAAGAGGAACCACGAGATTGCGGTGGCTAGCAAGCAGTGATCAGAGGGGGACCAAGAGGTGGAAGGCAATCAAAGTCTGCGCCCGATAAGGCTGTACATGCCAATGTGGTGCAACAGGCACATGTATTGATGGGGAGTTGCACCGCAATGCTTATTGACTTCGATCAGAAGCAGCGTGGTATAGTATTACGTTCAAATCAAATGGTGGTGGTGGCAGCGACGGGATCTGATGGCACCACTGATGGACCGGTAACACAAGGGTAGCCGGCCAAATTGATGGTCGAACATTGTCTCGTCCCGTTTAGGGTTCCAGGGCTTTGAAATACGCAGCTAAGTAGCCCAATAATGAGTTGTAATTATTCTACAACTATACAGCTCTAAAAATTAGATCATTATGTACTTATTGAGTCTCCTCGTACTCCTCTGCCATGTCCTCGTCCTCGGCCTCCCAATATTCATCTTGTACCACCATATCATCTTCCTCGCAGAAGTCAGCACCAAAAAGATCATCAAGACTCACGGCTCCACTTGCGCTTCAAGCAACGCAATGTGGGCTTCAAATGCCGCCTCGAGAGCTTCCTGCTTTTTTGCCTTCGTCTTCAACGAGCTCTTCACGGGAATTTGAATCTGGGTGATCTTCTTTGTGTTCCAGAGTCTTCGGAGTTTTTCCAGCTGCTCGTCAAGCTTCGGGTTGGTCATACCCGGTGCGCGAATGTCGTCAACGGAGCGGATGAGTGGTACGGCATCCAACCGTGATTGGATCGCAACTTCTCGCGCCGCCTTATCCGCTTTCGCCTGCTCTTTCTCAGCAACTAGACGCACGTCCCACTCCTTCTGTAGCTGCCGACGCGTCTTCTCCAGCTTTTGCCCCTCCAACACTCGTGCTGCACCGACTACATACTTGTGATCTTCTGGCGTGAAGAATGTACGGCAGAATTCGTACGTGCCGTTTCGCCGGTACATTGCAAGCCCGTTGTGAGTGTGGAGCGCTCCCATTGGGTTATCTCGTGCCCAGACAACCCAGGACCCGAGCGCTCCCTCGTTCCTGTCATTGGTGGCAGGCAACCAGATGCGTAGCTTGTCGCTGTCCGTCAAGCCGTCAATCACACCGCTGGGTGCAAACTCAGACGAGAAACGGATCCACGTAGCCATCGCCCCCTCGAGAAATTTGGAGAACATCTCCTGTAGGTGCGGCAGCATTCCATCGTCATTGAGTTGTTTGATTTGACGAAGTACCTCGGCGTTTACAGGCACTTTACCATCGAAGGTTGCCAGCACGAAGATATCTTGTCGAATTCCATGAAGAGCTCGGGGTTGTCGATGAGATGTTGGCAGTGGCCACAAATATCCTGGTGGAGGGGGCCTAGTGTGATTGCATTCAGTGCAACGGTCTCCTCGTCCTGTCGAACTGCACGCATGTATGGTGCGGAGATGATGAGGTGATATAGCGCAAGGACAGCCAACTCGGTAAGTGTCGCTGGATCCTCGAGTCCTTCTGACACATTTTTCTCGATGTTTGTCCAGGTCTGCGAGTCCTTTCGGATCCGAATAACGTCGAGGAATCGCCGGTAGGTGTCGCGATGTAGGACGAGTTCGATCGCCGCCTCACCATGACTGCCAAAGCGCGTGTCATTGGTTCTCGGGAATCGTTTGACACGTTCGACGTCCAGTTCGTGCTCCATGAAAAGCAGGTGAGCATCTCCTTGTCCCCGCTTGTCCAACCTGTTGTTGAGTACAGCACCAGCCAGAGCAGTCAGTTTTGCGCCCCAAACGCGGCATCCTCGAGCCGCTTATAGTCTTCATCCGTTATAGCCCTGTCCCCCAACTCCGGGTGCAAGATTTTACGGATAGCCAGCGCGGCATCCTTGTTTGCGAGCGGGATGGGCCGTATCTCCAAGTTCTCCCAGTGAGCCATCATCACCGTGTTTCCGCCCTTGAAACTATTCTGATCCTTGTGCATGCAGCATCCGGCCCAAACCCACACGGTGAGAAGATGTCGATCGGCGTCATCGAGAGCTCCCAGTGCTTCGACACCCAGGCTCCGGGTCATGGCGCTGAGCATTGCGGCGTCGCGTGCCGCCCGTTCCGTTGGAGGTAAAGTATTCCAAGCTTCTGGCCCGCCGACCGCATTGATTTTTTCTAGATGGAACCGTTGCATCAGCTCTGCGAGCTGAGATAAATCACGGTCCAGCTCAGCAAGACGCTTTTCTCCAAGCTCCTGTAACAGCTGTTCGTGTTTTTCCTTCCGCATCTCCTCCGCGAGCGCCTTCTCATTGTTTGCGTGGTCACCGCACATTCCCCGGAGACGTCGGCAGATGAGACGGAAGTCTAGAGTACCCTCGCGCCGCCCGAAGGGACTTTCGTTGTGCACGCGGATGGCATCCTCGAAGATTTTCATCCACGTTGCCTTCGAGGTCGCCGTACTGTGATCGGGGGTCGACGCAATACCCGCAAAACGGATTTTGGTCAGCTTTGACAGCACGATATTCCCCTGCGCGTCCCGGCCGATGGGAACACGTAGATGGACGTGGTGAGACTGGTAGTTCAGCTTCCGACGCGATGTACTGTCGCTGCTAATTGTATAATCTTCTCAATCGTGATCAGTGGCGCTAATGAATAAATCTCATGAGGACATACCTTCAGCATGCTTCAGCTCAAAGCCCATCTGCTGCTGCATCTGGGCCATTAACAGTCCCTCTAGTGCAATCCGACCAACTGTACGCCGGCTCAAGGTGTGTTGCAGCTCGATACCGAAAATCTGTGCAACTGCCGCGATGACCTCCCCGACCTTCCCCATCTTGCACCCGCAGGAAATGAGGATGCGTGCGAGGTTACGGAGCTCAGGTGAGTATGCACGTCCTTTCTTCAAACTCTGTCTGCCCACTGCACGGGACGGAGCGGATCCGTTCTTGATTTTCTGTTGCCCAGACTGCATGCGTGTGATTCGCTTGCGTGCCATACACAGCGAAGCTCGCAGCGTGGAAAGTGGAAAGCTCCTTTGCATGCGCAGAGAGCTCCACAGCATGTGCAGCCTCCAGAGATTCCAGCTTCCTGTCGGCGTCGGTGAGTTTTTGTGCGAGCATAGCACGGTTCTCAGCTGATTTCTCGATAGCTGTAGCAACTGCAGTGTGCGCCGCAGATGTTGCTGCCTGGACCTCAGCAACGGCATTAGCAACCTGGGTTTCATGGGTCTTGATTTGCTTCTTCAAATCCTTTATCTGTTCCCTATGGCGGCGCTCCCGGCGGCGGAGCAGGTTGTTCTCTTTGCGAATATTGACCAGAAGACTTGTCGCCGCAGTGGACTGCCTTTGGTGGGATTTCTGGGGAGATGAAGCGGATTTCCGAGAGGGAGGTGCTGGGCAGCTGGGTGAGGAGCTCGGTGGCCAATTTTCCTTGAAACGGGCTTCTTAATGCCAATTTGTGTGCGTGCATTGGTGAGATGCATCTGGAACCAGCACTGGCTGGATAGAACCGGCCTGTCTATGTAGACTACTGTAGAAATCGAGTTCTATGTAGGCCGCGTAGGCCGCGTAGGACAATTTTCTGGCTAGAATGATCTGTAGAAAGGAATGCTGGCAAGCCGTCCGCTGCCGTCGCAACATCTTCTCAAATAGGCTTGATATGATGATGATATGATTGAGATCAGGCTTGATTGGATAGCGCCGAGTCGCCGTTGTCGGCCGACTGTTACAGATGTCTCTTGTGAAGATTTTGCAACAGCGATTATAAAACACTGGCCGCCTTACACATCGCCTTTGTTCTTTTCCCTCATCTTGGTTCCTCCCTTTTGCTACAACTCCTTCCTGGGCCTTCAACCTCCATCCAAGATGATCAACTTCTAAGTTCTTACCAGTTACCACCACTTCGCATTCAAGTTCCGGTTCTTGCTCTGTTCCCTGACTCTGAGGAGCCTCTTGTGTCAGTCTATGGGGCTGCTGCTCAGTGCTAATCTATGCTGAGTATGCTGACTTGAGTGGTCTGAACTTCGACATCGCGGAATGAACAAGACCTCCCGGACACTCGCTGACAATTTCCTGACTTTATCTCTCTAGTGATTCATCCTGGCTGCAGAGTGGGATATGACTAGTAGACTACTGTAGCTTGCCCGCTGTCTCACCACCTATCTTTACATACCATGTCAATCGCTATTTACTGCCTCAATCCAATTTTTTTTTCGGCATCCTAATGTGTGAGAGGCAGCGGAGGACGGCCTAGGACGGAAGCGTGCGACCGCGAATTGAAGTTGCGATGATTGAGGATGATTGATGGCAAGAGTTTCGGGTAGTTCGGCTAGAGCGCGTATGCCACATAGACTCGTTTCTATGCGATCTACGCGGCTCTACATAGAAAGGTCACTTCTCAGTAGAGCCCGACTTCGTACGCGCCTACAGACCATACGCGGCCTACATAGGCCTATGTAGAAGCTGCGGGTTTTCCAGATGTGCTGTTGCCGCTTTGTTGGCGGTGCCATGCCTCATAGAGTCGGAATAAGTAGCCAGAAATAGAGCATTGACTGAATTTAATTGAATATTCACCTATGCACAATGTAAGCTCTGCGGGACGGGCAGGAAGGCGGCTTGTAGCGTGACGCGACGCGTTGATGCGCGTGTGTCACGCGTCAGTCACACCCAATTTGGGAAGGAGGCAGCCACATCATTGCGGGTCTATTAACAAATCGCCCCGGTTGATCCCTGCCCCCAAATATGGACCTAAAATCATGATTAATCCCGGGCTACAATCGTATAGAGCCGCATTTGGATTTTCGGAAATATTCACGTCCCGCACTACATTGGTATACCTACCGCAGTGTGAATTCAAAAATCTGGCTCTATAGAAATCATGATGCAGATTTATTCAGATTTATAGTATGGGACAAGAGACAGAAAGTTGCCAGCTCATTATTCTAATAGATTTACCATTTTGCAGTAGGGGCGGTCGGTGATGACAGATGATCCAACCATCAATGACGGCCAATCAATTTGCCGTCGCTGCCCACCACCACAAATGGTACTTTTCAGTGTGACTTTTCATTCGAATGTAACCATTTGAAGCCGTTTGATGGCCATGTCCTGAAATGGAAATTTGATCCGCCGGCTGCACTCGGCTAACCTCGGCATCCTGCGGCTGGGCAAAAATTGCCTTGGTGACCCAGTGACATACGAATTTTTTTCGAATTTTTTTCAGGTTGTGACCTGTGACTTTTCGATTTGAATATAATACACCACCAACCCAGACAGATGTCCTGTTGAGTCCATACGAAGGCGCGCTGAACATTTTGTACTTGTGGTGCGGCTAAAGGAAAGGGCTGCGAGTACGCCATGGCTGCGCGCAAGGGTAGCGAAGGTGTGGCAAGCAAAAAAAAGAACCAGAAGGCACTGTAAAGAGGCTATGCAGCAAGAACAGTGGCGTTAGCGAAGCTTGCGTAGACTCTCGTTTTCAGATGCTGCAGTTCTGTGCTAGCGACCGTAGGCGCACGCAGACAGGAGAGTCGAGAGGAAAGAGTGACTCTGACTTGTCATCCACGCACAAACCATGTTAAGCGCTCAGCGGACCCGAAGTCTGAAGTCTGGAAGCCGTACGCACCCATTCATTGATACCTGTTTAGCGACCACCATCATCTAATTTTGAAAAACACGCTGCACGGCCGCACCGCACCCCCTTCACTCATAGGAAGTGTTTGGACAGGTGTCAATGCGCCCCTACAGCTGTGAATTCCATTAGAAGGTGTCGCGGAGTCTAGAAAAAAAAACAACCCCCCCCAAAATTTATCCCGTCGCAGCTGCTCTGAGCCGCTCTGTCTGCCAACAAAGGACACAGTAGCCTCAGAGTAGTCCATATACATGTGCCTTTTGGTTACGAGGTGGATCCATACGTGTCCTTCGAGATGGATTTTCTTTTACCAAAAACACGACATCCACTTCGTTGGCGTCGGATCCAGCTCATTCTCATATTTCAAGCTTATTCCACTGCATGGTATGCTAGATCCAACATGCTCCTTGCGCCGTATCTCGCATTCATCCAGACTATATAAGTGTTTACTGCTGGATCTCTGCCCGTCGTCATCCCCGCTGCCTGTGCTGCTCATCCTCTTAGTAAGCATTGCACTGCCACTTCCCCGTTCGTCCAACATTTCTATGTCTCGATTGTTGTACTGGGAGGGCAGCCCACAGGACCAGCGGCTATGAACTCTTGTTCCTGCTTCATTATTCTATCTATTTTATGAGCTCAATGACCACGCACCGCGCAAAATGGTCTACCGGATCATTGTAATTGAGAACATCACTTGATAGATGAATGGCGAGCTCCCAGTGCCTATAAACTTACAGCATGTGCGCTCGGATGGACAGTGTCATCCGACCACCCTGTCAAAGTTTGGACCTCTCGAGTTCATCAACCAAATGTTCACCTTCTCAAATGACACATCCGGTCATTCCTGGCGCTATTATTCAGTACGGAAACTGGGAAAATGCCTCTTTGAGTCCGTCACATTGGTCCTCGTTCAACTTGGCCATTTTGCTTTCTGTTGAGCCACAACTTGTGGGCCGCAGATCTAGCCAAAGTTGGTGCACAAGATTTTAGAACGGGGAACAGACAAAATTGACTCAATGGAAAAGCACTACATACCTTCGAATGACACAGGCATTGTGAACATAACTCGAATGGACAGTGACGAAAAAAAAATTCTTTCGGGATGCAGTACTAGCAAAATACTAGGGCTCGAAGACACTGTGCTGCTGTGAGGCCATGACCTCTGTGCTCTAATGTCAATCCACCCATGTATTTGCATATCCCGACTCCCGAGATATTGCCGAGCTCATTTTCGTTCGATGTCCTACCAGTTTATTGTGCCCTGTCTGTGTTTCATCGTAGTAGATGCTGGAGGCTGACCCGCTGAGGTACTGACCTTTTGCTCTCTGTGTCCTGTTAGTTCTACCGCGGCGAGACGGATTCCAAGACTCCACTGCGACCGTGAGCTCGGCTAGGAGGATTCAGAGGGGCCCGGGGACAGGGCGTAGTTAGTGCGTGCTATGCTGTGATA
>QVIE01000716.1:0-12672 GCA_013387415.1 Panellus pusillus | reverse complement strand
GCATCATAACACTCGATCAGCAGCTCGGAGCTCGACTCTGACCCTAATTGTATATCACCAGATAGAGGCATTGGTGTGCGCACCAAACTTGCAAAAACTGCAAGATTACACGCCTGTTTATTTAGCAGTCGTATCACCGGAGGTCCACCTCAGTACAAGTATCAGAACCTCAACAGTCTGCTCATTATTCCTTATATTCCACTTTTCCGTGGTACCATCATACTGGGTTGACTGGGGATGGTGTTGAAACAGTGTCACAGTGTGACACTTCGGATTAATTCAAAGTCCGCAGCTGCCTATGCACCTATATACACCTGGCAACAAGTGATCGGTTTGTTACCATCTTGTCGCATCTTGATTGATGATAGATCTGTTGCGGGCCGGTTAGCGGCACATATCTGTGGTGATTTTCAGTGGAGTTGGGTATTCAAATATATTTGAATATGCAGAGGCCGTATCATATATATATTCATATCATATTCGTATTCGTATTCTCCCGTATTCGTATTCTAGGTCCTGGGTTCCAGCATATTGTATTCGTATTTATTTGAATATATTCAAAATATATTTTTCCGTATGTATTATGGAAGCACTACTCTGGCTGGCAACATCCTCAGATTTTCTCCGCGTGCTCACGACGAAGTCTGTTAGATTTCCGCATGTAGTGTCTCTCACGATGCGCCAAATGGACTTCTGTGGGAGCTCTCGGATCCCGAGACGTTCTGGCAAATCTTCGCTTTTTTGGAAGTGTTCCCTGCGCTGGAGCACCTCTGTCTGCAGAGCTTTCCGAAGTGGGGGTATTCTCGAGGTCCTCAGCGACTTCCCGGAGGTTTGCCGTCGGCTGAGAGAGGTGGAGATCGATGCCGAGGTGTTCAAAGGGGCGATCCCTGCCAATTAGTTGCGGCGTAGCGAGCAATTCTACACTAACACGTAAGGTAGAGGTGAAGCCAGGCAACAAACATGAGTAAACCGTACGAAGATTTGATGGGTCGCGCAGCGACCATCCAAAAAATGCTCATTTCTCAATTTTTTGCTTGATCCACCGGGCTATGCATTTCCAAACACTCAAAGGACATATCTGTAAGCTTGAGGCTTGGATATTGCTCAGATACAAGCAGGTCAGTGAGAGCCTCATACCACCGGCCGCGGGCATGCCACTGTGACTGTCACGGTGGTTGTTCTGTGACTGACGCAATCTGCGGAGCGAGCACTCGGCGCGAACCGCGGGTCCATATTACGGCACTGGTCGAATATCGAAAAGATTTTCCTCTATGCTGCAGCATTCATGTATTTCAATGTGATCATTTGTGTTTCTGATCCCTTAAAAAGCCGAGCGAAGCATGGATCTGTTGACAATTTGAAAATAACTCATGAAATAGACCTGACGTCGCGTAACGGAACCGCTCGTGACTTGATCACGTGGTCGCGTTCTGCACGTTTTTTTTCTTCCTCCACGTCTCATCTTTTCTGGCCAGGCTCTCATTCAATGCACGCCAGCTGTGACACACAAACAGCGACGAAACTCCATCATTAAATTATAATGGCTAGATCTCCCGGCACTGGGGCTCGCACTGGGTGGCACCCACTCCTTTTGCTTACTTATCTGCATGTAGCATTCCGCATTGGGAAGCTGTCCTCCGCCTGCAACACGTCAGCGAGGGTGTCATTCACGAAGTTGCCGACCTGTCGGGCACTGAGCTCAATCACAGGCTGCTCTGACACAAGTCCCGGATCTTGATACCCAGAGTGTCAGAGTCAGCTAGCTCTCTGCCTGGGACCGCCGTCCCGTATCTCACCACAGTTCTCATACCTTGGCTCTCGCCTCCGGCTCACAATAATTCTGTCCCTGATAAATGGCCGTGTACAGAAAACGACCCGCCTCTTGCCTCTTGAACCCCACGAGTTCGGGCTGCATATATATACGTCTATTCGTAGACTCGGCCGTCGTCATCCTCCGCACATCAAATTGGACTTACGTTTCGCCGCTACCATACTGGGTCCCGCAATAGTCCTTCAAAGGCTAGCTTGTCAAAATCTAAAACATCCTCTTGCTACTCTTCAATGCTGTGTGACAATATCAAGGAAGCTGTGCCCGTCAGGCCACACATTGGCCCTTGAAGAGAAGCTCGAGGACCGCTAGTGGCGATAGCATATACTTAGACATGGGCGGCGTGCATATGTTCCGACCGCGGCACACGCCGTGTGGTTGGCATTGACTGCGAACTGCGTCAATAGTACTTTGCTTTGTCACTGACTCGAAACGTTCCTAACACAAGGTACGGACAGGAACCCTTCTTCAGCGTCCGAATTGAACCCGGCGTCAGCCTTGGTGTCCCGCATGTTGCGCCGGGAAATATATCCTCTGCTATCACATGGTACAGCTTGAAAAGTCCAAAATCGTGGGTTTTCGAAGGCTTTGTGTTCGCGGGAAGACACGCAGATGAGTTGAATGCATGTCAATCGACTGATTATGGCCGACTCGAATTTCCTCACCGGCTATTCACGCAGCACTGAAAAATTCAGATCCTAGTATGTCGACTCAGATAATGAATCCGTTAATTCAGAAGTGGGACGCCGTCTGACATGCGTCTCAACGTCGCGCTTGCATTCGGGCATACTCGGAATCATACAATTTTAGTTCATTAGAGATCCCGCGAGTGTAGGAGGCTATCTATGCCAAATATCCATATCGAGTTAGCTTGCGCGGAATCAGAAACAGAAATATCCCGTCACAGCATGGTATCTCCTTCGTTCGAATTCGGTTGACATAGTAGGATTTGTTCCTTTGGAAAACATTTATCGCACAAAGCTTCATTGGGGATTCGAGTCCGCACCGAAGCGGACAGTCCTTGTACGAGATGTGCTTTGCTCCTCGAGGCCTGCTTGAGTACTACTAGTAGCACTGAGCAGGTTCTGAGCGGAATAATTCGGATTTAGAGCGCTGCTTTCGTGTGTCCCGCGTACGGCGGCAGACGCCGTATTCCCTTGGACCCCGTGTGGCGTGGCGGCGCAGCATCCGAGTTATATAATATAGCTTCATGTTACTCAGGCTTCAGTCGCTGAGTTTGAACAAGTCGGCGATCGTTAGATATATATACCGTAGGCTTCTCGCCCAAGCTGTCGTGTGCCACCATTCAAACACGCCATTTTCCTCGTCCATTGCCCCACCAGAGTCTGATTTGATATCCTCCAGTAGCCTCTGATCAGGACTTTCGTACGCTGTGAGGTTCCTGGTTGAATTCGCTCTCTGACATACTGCAGACTTTGCTTTGGGCGGGAAACACGGCATCAATATCTATGGTTCAGGTCACGGAAGAGAGCCCGCGTCAGATTCGCCACAGAGTGCGTCAATATTCAGGACAGCACGCGCGATTCGTGGAATATTTCGCGGACGGGACATGTCGCAAGCTGCCTCGCGAAGACCATCTCGGCGTCGTTCCTCTTGCAGCAATGCCGCTTCCAGAAATCCAGCTGGCGGAAATACAGGGTATGATGCGCGCTCTGCGCTACTTCCTGTTCGATCTGCAGAATAGCAAATGGGAGGTGGTTCAGGACAGACGACATACGACACTGGCAGATGGACTGTTCTGCCGCCGATACGCAGAGAGCTGCGGGCTGGTCGTTCTCGTGAAGGCGTCCACAAACAAGAAGTTTGCGCTCAAACCTGAATACAGAGAGTCGCTCGCGCACCAATGCTTCAAGGACGAGGTGGAGCTGCAGCAGAATTTCATGTCTTCCGGCAACAACTATTATTTGATTGTGAGGTTTCCAGTCTTATCTGTCGTCTTCTGTGCTCATAGAACAAGCAGGAGCTAGTCAATCGTGTTTGCGCCAATTTCGGGAGCGAGGTGAGGAAGATCGAGTTGCAGGAGCATCTGGAGATGCTTGTAGTGGCACAATACCCATCCCTTCGGGTCTACAATGGTGGTCATAATCGGGAGGTATCATATTTCTGAACTTCATTCCATGTACCCTACACGTACTGCTGTCGTGCTCTTGTAATTGCTCGTATTGAGGGTCGACCGGTCCCGGCGGTCAGCAGCGAGGAAGGTGGTGGCTGTGTTTCCTCTACCAGCTCTCAGTGACGAATACACTTGCAGGGCCCCCGCATCGTACTCCTCCTCCTCATAGACGAAATGCCGCCCATTTCTGTGGCTTTATTCTTTGAACCAAGGTCCGGCGTTGCCACCCTCATTCAGGTCGATGCCCCTGGAAACCCATATCGAGACTGACTCCCTCAAGATCCTCACGTCGACAGGAATTACGTGTCTGTGCCAGCTAGCGCCATTCTGGCAGGACTCAGACCTGCTTGGATCGGAGAATTTTATTCTAGCTTGCGGCATATCCCGAATCTCACAATGGAATCTTACAATGCGGACGTTGGTTTTCATCTTCGTCGTGCACGGTGCGAGATTCTATGACGCTTAGACGTTGATTGGGGGGCTGGAGCACAGTCAGGCCGGTCCTGATGAGGCGAGCTGTATGGCTCAGGCTCGGGTTTTTGTACTGGTGAGCGATACTTGGTGGCCTCCTTGGCCAGCTGCTGATATGCTTCTTGCAGGGTTGCCGCTCTAGAACTCGCGGACTGCTTCGTTTTTCTAGTTTCCATTATGCCTCTACTGGCCCTCGGCCATGCAGAGTCGACAGACGAAGGACACGGCTGGGCGAGCGGGCAGATAGACACCTGGACCCATGTGCGTCTTTTTTTCCATAAATTTATCGCCTTTGCTCCCTCCTCATGTGCGCTCACCTTTACCCAGTCTCATCTGTGCCCAGCCCGACTTGAAGTCGTTACTTAGAGTTTTGTGCGGTCTTTGGGCTCGATGATATCCTCAAAATCCTTCACCATCCCGGTATCTTGTGGACCGCGCACTGATTATGCGCGACACACCAGAAATCCCTTCGAAGCTCCGGATCTTAAAAATGGCTTCGGCTAAGACTCTCTTCAGTCGGCAAGATCTCGACAACCCCCGAGGTCGATGTTTTCACGGGCTCCATGTAGCCAACAACTCTTTACCAGCGCCGCTACGTGCCTCGAACTACTGCAAGTGTACTTTCATCTGGACCACTTGCTCCGGCCGCATCATCCATTCCCGTCAGTTTACCTATGGGATTGACCATTCTTCCGACTATGGCTTTCGTTTCTTTCTTTGAGAGGAGCGGTCACCATCCTCGGACGTTTATGGAGAAGCAAGAGCAGAGCCGCGCCGGTGCTGACTAGGAGATAGACGAGATCCATGCGGCTGCGCTGGGGGTTTCAGCAATCCGGTGAGCTGATATTCGTGGGGTCTACATCGCAGCTGCTCATATTCTCCCTTTAGACTTACTGCTGTCTCCGCCGCGGTCCGCGATTATGTGCGATGTGCCTTGTCAAGAGACGATGCATTCAGTTCAATGGTTTCGGTGTGTTTTTTATCTTTCTCATCATGTATCCACCGACCTTGATGGAACAGGTGAGCTGGGCGCCACCAGTGGAGGAAGAGAACGGCGGCGGAGACAGAGACGACAAGGAGGAAGAGGGCTTGGGTACCAGGGTGTGTAACTTTCCTTTTCCCGATATTTATTTTCTCTGATTCTTCCGGTGTGCGTCAATCTCTGCCCCAGATCCCTCGGCCAGGGTCCAGTTTACTGTAAAGCTTCTTGCGCCACTCTGCATCCCGCCGTAGTCCAGCGAGCAGCCCGAGACAGGTTCCGTGACCGGAAAGTCATGTCCCCGAAGAGTGTGAGGTAACGGACAGAAAATGCTTCCATCTATGCACTCGCTACCGGGCTCGTTTTGCTTATGGCTGCGTCAAGCTTCGGGATCTCCTAACCGTATGTGTCATGCCGCTTTTGCGTTACTTTGCAAATGACTTGCTTCAGGCAGACGGGCCGGCGCCACCTGAAACCCCACGGACTCGCGGTATCAACGCCTGCTACTGGTATTTGTGGTGCAGCACCCGCTAGTGTCTTGTCCGTTCAGAGGAGTCCAACTTTGGATGCAAACCCCACGCGACGCATGGGTGCCGACTAGCCCTACGCTCCGCCTTCACGCCCTCTTCCTCCTGCCTTCAACCCGGCTTAATCTTGTCCTCCATCTCTGAATCCGCATTTTTCGACTTCCACCCGGCACTGACAAAATCTCCGTGTCTGCAGATCTGCGACATGTGCAGAAAACCTTGTCGCCCGCGATGCCTTCGACTCCTGTAACTCCGAAACCGCCTTTAACTCACTTGCCCCCATTCTTCTCGGCTCGACCTCCGGTTTCCCGCCCGCACTTTGTGGTCTTGTCGGCTCGCTTTACATCTATATCCACCCACGTTCTTCGCGGCGAAGATCTTCCCGTACCACTATTGGTGTCCGTTCCTTCTTCCCCACCCACATGCGCCAGCACTACCTCGCTATGGCCTTCCGCGTCCTACCCAGCACAACTCCACTGCGATTTTCTTCGCTGTCCAGGCAATGCAAGCACACTCAGTGGTACATACCAATCCCAGGCCTTGTGCCATATACGCCCTCGGTACCCCGTCTGCTTTCATCCTGCTCGGCGCCACGATTACGAGCAGTGGAGCTCTTGAATGTTGGATCCTCCAGCCGCTGTCCAGCGCAGCTTCGAGGAAACTCTTGCTCGCCGTACTCTCTCTCTTCAGCGTGCATATAGACGAGTAGGCGCGCAGGCGTCGTCGACCGCACGGACGGCGCGGCGTATGGCGGCATGGTCATCGCGGTTTACCGTGGTGTGTGGAGGGGCCTGGGTGGTGTTCGCCGTTCAGGGTAGGTATGTACAATGCTCCTGTTGTTCTCGACGGCCATTCGTAGCACGCGCCCCAGGTCTTTGTGCATTTCGGGGGTGAGATCCTGTCTATCCGAGATACTGCGTCATTTATTCATACTGTCCCATAGGTATTCGAAGGAATGATTTTTCCTTAAGCTTTCTCGTTTTCCCTCAACGCGGTGGTCTAGTGTTTTTTTCGTGTGTTTTCGCCGCAATGGCACACGAGAGGAACGTTTGTTTCTTGCACGTGTGTCGGCTGGGAATGAATGTGGCTGACCGCGTTCGGGAACCAGTTCGGCATTGGAGTGCAATGAAGATCGGTTCGCAAAGATCGTTGGTCTGTAACCTTTTTTGTAACTGGATTTTATAGGCACGCTTTGGCTTATGTATAGCCGGGAATGAAATCCTGAAGTGCAGCTAATGCAATTTGTTGACGGACAGCCTTATCATCCGGCGCCTTAGTTGCCGTAAACACGGCTCGTGATCCGCGGGGGCGCCCTCACGTTGGCGAACACGGCGCATCTTTGAAGGCACGATAGGAGACAGACCGCCGTCCGTGATCCGCACAATGTGGCTGCAGACGCAACATTGGCGGGAACGGCCGAAGGGGTATCGAAAAAGCTTGGATCGTAAACTGGACATGTTTCCCGGTTGTGGTCAACCGCAGCCGCGGGCGTGGTTGCTTACATCTTTGCGTCTTCTGACGTTCACATAGTAAAAGTCCTTTTTGGAAGTTTTTGCAACTGCTCACCATGTGTTCAACTTGCGCTGATCTCCGATTCAAGTATACCCCTTTTGACAAGTTGTTGTGCTGGGCTTGAGGACAGAAGGTCTGACACTCGAGGTTTAAACTTGGATGTGAGTCTTGTTTAATCTGAGCGTTCAGCAGCAGTGTTCGTGTGCGGTCGATGCACACTTACGTTCGACCAAAGTCGCCGATCAATGCAATTTCGAGCTGTTCCTCGAAAGTCGACAACGGCATGGAGGACACTCCAAATTTCCAAAGGGGTGGGCGCTAGTAGCATTTAAAACTGTGCGCCTCATTGGAATTTTTCTTCTTCGGGCAGCATCCGCTTCAAATCGCATGACTCGTTGCCGTCCGGCGCCCACCACAAATTTCATCGATGATCGGATTGATCCTGTCTCCGGCCGACGGCCTGGACCGCGGCGGATACTTAGTACACCTCGATAGAGTCACAGCGGAGGGGCCGAAAAGACATGAAAAGACCCCACGCAGGGTCTTTAACTGTGGTGTGTCGAACATGCCGATGAGACGCCGATTCATCACTGCTCAGTGAAGAAGAAGAAGAAGAAGAAGATGGATTTAAAGCCAAATGGTCCCGTTGAGGAACGACAGCCACTGGTGGTTGTTCTTGTACCATGTCAGCCGATCCTGATTCCTGATCAACCGTGCCGTCGAACACGCGGTCATGTGGTATTGCGATAAACGAGTTACTTGAACTTACTTCGCCCGAAAACTGCTTATTTTCCCCACGGATACTGTCTCAGACTCTCACTCCCCCGAAATCTTCCAGTGTGAAAGACAACACTGAAAGTTGAACAAGGCTATCAGAGTCTACGACAACTCCGCAAAAATCTTATGTTGCCGCGGACTTATTGCAACAGAAGACAAAACGACTCTGTTTCGGAATTAAGTACTCCACTACTCTGCAGAATCCACTCATGCTCAATGCTCATTGCTGAAGAAAATATCTAGATTACACGGCACGGTCCCGCTAATGAACGCTGGGGCCCGGGAAGTAACAGATACTAATATATAGATAATGGTACTACCGTTGCCGGACTCCTCCATATCCTCTTAGCGGAGCTCACGGCCGCAGTCTCTTGACCTCTCTCGAGTCTCGACCCAAAAGAAAAAGAAACGCCGATCAGTAGTAAGTACTTACGGAACGGAGTCGCTCCCCGATCTGGGCCTTGATTCGCACACAAAGCTCCAACGATCATGGATCTGTCCACAACGATTTACAATCACATAAATACCGCCGAGCGTGATACATCCGCTTGTTGCCCTCCGCCCTCCGATTACCTTCAATGAGCAGAGGACTGTACGTACTGGATATCTCTGAGCTTCCGCCACTCCCGTTGTCTAAGTACCAATCAAGACTCGCGTCGTGGTCATCCGGAGGGTTTTCGACAAGTGGCGGTTTGCTCATGCCGTCCGGCTGTCTGCTGGACGCGCTGTTGCTCTCAATGGCAGGTGCCGGTGGGTCTATAAAGGATGCACTCCTGCCGTTGCTGCCAGTGGCGGGCGCTTCAAAGCTTCCTCCTCCCAAGCATATACTATGTCAACGGCATCGATGAGCTCGCAAACATCCAAGATAAGTCCGCACTCATTGGCCAGTCACTGGTGTTCAAGTTCGTTATCACACACACCTGCGCTATTTCGGAACCCCCATTGTTAACGCATACGCACGACTGTGGTTGGCTGGGTGCCCCGCAAGCTGAACGATTCCATGGCCGCGGCGAACAGAACAGAACATCTGGGTGCGTCGACCATCGACCGACCGCCGCCGTCAGAGTTCTTGACACACAGAAGTCTCTCGGCGTGCGAGCACTCGACTCCCAGTACTTATTACGACTGACACGAGGACGTCTTCCGAGGCGCCGAACCCCTGGGACGCGAACGAGGGTGCGCCGTTAAAGTCGTCGCGCGAGTTGCCTGTCCGGAAGCACGGAGGCTGTTGAAGCCGTCCTATGTCCGTTCCATACATCGCACTGCCATCCCAAGATGCCCCCGCTGACGTCGATCTCCCAGGAAGGCAATGCGCATTCCCGCGTCGTCCTGGGTAGAAGCAGGCGATTTTCCGAACGCCGCTTGCGGCCAGGCTGCCATCGGATGTGGTATCCATCGCGGGAAGTACGGCCATCACCGTTTTTTGCCGTACTTGCAAGAAAGCTTGGTACGCGCTAGCGTTACAACTTACTTCTGTGTCATCGAGCCCAACAAGGATGTCTCTCATCCGGGACGGGGACAATCGATGTGTGAGATGCCGATGCCTGCGAGTACTTATATCTTCGAAGCTGTTTCCTGAATGGCTGGCAACGAAATCTATATCAGCAACACCACCCAAACTCCATGGCGGCGAACTCGTAGTAAAAAATTCCGTTTCGACCACTGAAACGAGGAGGGCCTATCGGGAACGAGCTGCGACCGTCTTCCGTGGGTCCATGTGTATCAACAACAATGGGACTGCTGCAGACGATGGAGACCTTTTTTTATCTGACTTCCAAGTGACGCGCCACAGGACAGTTGTCGTCTGATGCATGGAGAAGGGCTCCGTTGCCGTCTCGTCTCTCTCGCCTCCGTCCTCCGATCTGGGCTGTTGAACAGCGGTCGAAGGCAGGATTGCAAGTATAACTCTTCCTGTCGCCGTTCCCCATCCCATCAACACCTTTCATTCCATTAAACGGGCACGTAAAAATCATGGCACTGACACATTGTTCCCGCCGCCGTGCGACTGACTTGCCCGCGTCTGCACCCGCGCGCCGTGATTTGGACGGCGCGGCGTGCGGGCGTGTGTGTGCGATGCGTCGCAGGTACGTGCGTACGTACGCACGTCGAGCTCGACAGAAATAATATAGTACGTGTCAGATGAAGTGCAGTGGACGTCATCTCTGCGGTACCCAATAGCACTGAGCAGAATGAAAACTGGGATAGATCCAGCATATGTACATACGCTGTGAAGAAAGAATGGGCTAGCTTGCGCCGCCCTGCGGAGATGGCCGCCTAGTACGACCAACGCCACTACTACGGAGTAGTTATACGGCATTTCGGAGAAGCTGTGGCTGGTGAGCTGAACGGAGCATATACATAATAGTTTCGTCGTCGGCCGGCGAGCTCCAGAGCTTGTGAACTTACGTCTGATCCATCTTATCTATGCCTAAATAAGGGAATTGTGAAATGTGCGGGGATGCTGGCAGCGATGCGCGTGCAATTGCTCGTGCAGGATGTATCTCCTCAGTACACCCGGGAATTATTTTGGACTGCTGCGCTGAGTTAGATCTGCTTCCCAGCGAGGGTCTATCTTTGCTTATCCGTCTTCCTGTGCCTCGACCCTCTCGCTATGAGAGAGGAATTGGAACTCCGCGCTGCGAACTCAACAACGGTGCGTGCCTTCGCTTCGAGGATGATTGATCGGTGTGGAGCGGAGGAGCGGAGAACTGAGCTGGACTCCTCCCCTACTACGAGTCTGTCGGACGACGGTCAGCTTCTGTGCCTAGTTATCTCATGTCCTCTGCGAGAATAGCCTCTGCGTTTGACTGGCTAGTGAGGCAGATTAGAGTAAAAACAGAGGTGCAGGGCGTCATATCTGGTTTGGAGTTCTTGAAAGGGAGTGCCTAGACCTGTCCAGAAGCGCGTGGGAACGCCGGCTGGGGTTGGTTCTCCGTTGATGCCCTTTGCATCTCCGCTCTAACGTTACTCAATGCGACTTATAAGCCCAAACACGACCCCTCCAATCCTATGTACAGTCTCTCGTCGCCGCCACCAACGTCCCCGAGCCCCTCCTTGTCGTCGTCCCGCCCATGGTCCCCGACGCCGCGCCCGACGTTGCTCGCGTTGCCCTCCGAGTTACTCACTCTCATCGCCCTCTTCCTCGCCACCGCCCCGCCCAATCTCGGTCCTCCTGCGGTCCTCCCGCTGCTGTCGACCTGTCGGAGACTGTACGCTGAGTTGACATGGACGTCGGCGGGCAGCAGCGGCAAGGGTCTGTGGCGAAGCATCGCTCGGGCAAAGTTTACCTTTCCCGCACCACTTTCGCTTTCGCTGTCGCTTTTTCCGACGCTGCCGGAGATTGATGGCGACGTCGAGATGGCGCTGTTCCGCGCACACTTGCTCGCCCTGCGCGTTATCCGCGCCGGCGACGTCCATTCGCCGTCCGCCGCCTGGGCTCTGCGCACCGCATACGCGATGCTCGTGTTCGACGGCGGCCGTGGCACGCCGCTCTCTACTGCCGACCCTGTCGACCCTGACTTTGTGCGCGTCAGGATCGGTCTCAGCCCTGGGACGCCAAGCCTTTCCAGTCTTGGTCTGTGTTCCCCGGTTGCAGATTCGGACAGCAGCACGCGAACGCGCCATGCGGGCGGAAAGAATCGCCGGCAGCTTGCGTGGGCTGGCGCAGCGGCGTTTGCGATGTCTTTTGTTCGGGAGCGCATGTATGAAGGCCGATATGGTGCGTGTCACCGAAAACTGCTTGTTTCGCGGTTACTGATCCTCGCCACAGGGCGTGGGACTGACCGTGTGGCGACTGAGAGCGCCGACGGCGAAGAGACTGATGACGACCCGTGGACTAAAGGTTGGCCGCTGGACACGGAGGAACGAGCTGCTGCCCTCTGGATCATATGGTTTTTCGAGGACGGCTGTACGTGCTCTCCTCTTCGCTCTACTTTTTATTATTTTACTACTTCTGCACTGCAGGCACCCTCAATGCCCAGACTGAAGACGCGCGCCGTATCCTCCAGACGATATTGCTGCCCTACATCGTTGCGCCTTTCGGGTGCGTGCCTCCTTTCCGTCCCCGCCACGTATACCCCCATGTATGTCCATCGGCGGCCGAAGCCCCTTGCCCCACACTTGTCTTCTATCTCGATTTGTTGTCGGCCCGCCCGCTTCTTCCTTCCTGCCCCACACGCACTAACGCCCGCGTTCTCATGCAGTATCCATCAACGCTATGTCCTCCGCATCACTACACCGTGCCCCTCCTCCGTCCGTCTTGGGCGCGGGCGCGGGAGCGATCACCGTCCCCACAAACCACGGCCCCTACCCATCTACCCCCTCGGCACTCCCTCCGCCTCCGCACACCGTCGCGGCGCCCGCGCGAGTCGCAGCAAGAGCCGGAGTACAAGCCGCAGCCGCCACTACCACCGCAGCCGCCTCCTGCTCACTGCGCCGCCCGCGC
>QVIE01002289.1:0-13715 GCA_013387415.1 Panellus pusillus | reverse complement strand
TTCCGGATTCGCACCACCAGTATCTTCTCGGAAATATTCAAGAAACGCAAGAGTTCCTCTAAATGATAGACATCGGGGCACAATATTAGACCTTCACCTAGACGCGAGTTACGCGAATTTCGTACCACCATTATCCCGACTATCTTCAATAAACGCAAGAGTTCCTCTAAACAATAGACATCGGACACACACAGACCTTCAGTTAAGACACGAGTTAGGATTACCTTATCTTTTAATGAAATAGTGCAAAATTGTATTCTGTACGTCTGAAATCTTGAAATCCAGTGTATGGCCATACAACGGCGCCACGGTCATGGAAGATAGAAACCACCGTCTTACTTAGTTTTACTGCATGGGGCCTCGTCTTTGCTTCGACTGTGATTCTTTCTTCACGGAACTTTCGCCCTGACATGTTGCGGTCGAGTAGTTCCATTCGAGCGCGTGTCCCAGTGGCCCTCCCGATCCCGATGATGTTTACTTACATCACTCCTGACAGGGTGTTCGGTCAGATACTTACACCTGGGCTACTTTCTCTTGCGTACACACGCGGGTCATTTTAGTCTGGCTTGTAATAACATGATTGAAAGTTGAAACATATTCCTTTGATTTGTCGCGACTCACGAGCTCAACACGCATACTAAGCGAGTCGCTGACTGAGCCACGTGATCGCGTTCAACTTTCGCGCCAATGGCAACAACCTGAAACTGAGCAGGCTGCTCGCCACATTCATCATTTCGTACATACGCGCCAGGCAAACCGACCCCTGGACCCAAACAATAGTCTTTTTTGCTTGGATTGCGGTCATGTACAAGTGATTAGCTGACTGCATATACTTACTTAGCATTCGAGGCAACGTTCTCAGGGCTTTTGGTCGGAGCAGACAAACGCGCCACCGCGTGCGCCGTCGCCGAGGGAACTGGCTCACATCCAGCGCGCGTGGCATTTAGTGGGCGTACATGCCACGTAAGCCGTGAGTGGGTCGTCAAGCGCGTCAAGCTTATTAGGTGCACTCAAAGTTGGCCGATGCAGACCCGATGCAAGACCCGATGCAAAACCTGATGCAGCCCTCTGCAACTAGTTTTTGCAACGACTTTTTCCAAGGGTGCGCTCAAAGCTGAAACCTGTTTTACTTGCAGCCGCCAACTGATGGATCTTATCCGGCACTGATGCCGCGGCTAGTACCAAATGTGTATTACGTAGAATCGTCCCGGGCATCACGTTTGCCATCACAACGGGTTTTTCTGCATCGAGTTTTGTCTCAGCGGATAAAAACTCGATGCAACAAAAACCCGATGCAGAAAACCCGATGCAGAAATTACATCGGATCCTGCATCGGGTTTTGAAATTTACTTTTGAGTGCACCTATTGACAGGCACCTCCGAGTCGGATCTTTTTCACTTAGTCTCAACGTCCACCTCTTCCATACTTTCTTGCTCTCAACATGCATCCCCCTAGGCAACTGTACGATCGAGAGATCCTCGAAGACGAACCTTTTGCTTCGCTTTTCTGCGGACGTTCTCTGGCCACGCTTAGCCGCAGTCAAGAAAAAAGAATTCATGCAAAATATCGTAGCTGAACTGAAGAGTGAGGAGGGTGCTGTGAGTTTTTTTGGAAGCTGCACTGTGTATGACTTCTTCCGATGGCGCTGCAATTTTGTCAGGGTGTTGCCGCGGAACAGTGGTTGAAGATGGCGTTTCTTCTCGACGGGTCGGACGACTTGAGCCCTACGACACGACCTCATAGTCTTCGCCGAGTTCTTCTGGCTTTTATACAGTGAAGATAGGCCGCAGGTCAGTTTTGGCGTTGTTGCTACCGTGCAGCACTGGATCAGATTAGGCGGCACAACGATATTTGGAGTTCGAGCGACGCTCGCGAAGTGCCCGCCCTAATGTCGAACCCGTGCGCAAGGGACGCAACTCTCGACAGCGAAAACGGACTTCCTTGGAGCCAGCAAAAGATCCCTCTGTTTGGGACATTCGGTCGACACACGAGGGGGAGCCCCCATGCAAAGTCCCGCGTCGCTGCAATAGACCTCGATCGCCGAAAACATTAGAAGCTCGTGTCCACGTCGATCCGCCCATGTTCAGCAGCGACGGCATTGAAAGGAAGCCGATAAATCACACATTGGAGAACCTTTGTCTGCCAGCGCAAGTGGGCGGCGTGCCCAAACCGTCGGTGCCAGCGTCCATCTCTCTCTTTTGCGGGGATCCCGTAATGTCGCGGGCTTGCCGTGTGTCTGTGTCTTGGGAGCCAAGGCCTGCCAACAAAAGTGATGTCCAACGCAAGATCCTTGTTGCTAAGCAAGCCAATACTTACACGTATGGCTGGCCGACTGCACGCGGCTGTTTCCCTCCCATCTGGTCAACGGTATGTCATTCTCCTACTTCCTTGTTCCTCCCCATCGTTGAATAAGGTCCGACAAACCAGAGCCGGCAGGAGATCTGCGAAACCATACCGTACTTTCGCAGGTACCAAGGCGGGGTCTACCATAAGGACGGAGTGGCAAAAGGGTACTTATTGAGTGGGTTCGGAGCAGCGTGAGTTCCGCCCCACTTGAGTCACTATCGAAAGTTGTGCTAACGGGTGCAGCCGAGATCGGTTCGAGGAGGGCGGGAAGCTGATCATCTCGCACGGGTGACCGTATTTTACCGGAAGCAGGTCGAATATGCTCATCGATACCACTTATGTCAGCGGAGGAGGGAAGCCTCAAGACCCGACAGGAAAAGAGCGTCTGGATGCGGTCGATCAAGGACAAACCGATTCGACGATTTGTGCACTTTGGCAAAACTTTGAAAACAGGAGGCCCGTTCTACTGCTGGTGGACGATAACTACAGGCACTTTCCCCTCGATCTCGCAGACAGAGGCATCTATATTGCTGTTCTCGGTCTGTGTGGTGTCGTATGTGAAGTTTTTTCTTTCTGATCACTGTTTGGGAGTAGGTTTCTATTCGATCGTCGACGCATGGGGTGCGTCCCCTGTGCTAGAACTCTGCGGCCACTGATACAACTGATTTAGCGGAGGTTCAGAATGTTGATGGAGTTGATGTTACCCGAATCCTTTTTGTCTTTCAGTGGATAGCTGAGCAGGTTCGTTTTCGTCGTTTGCAGAGACATAGTGGTGGTGATTCGTTAACGTATCGTACAGGGTGAACCATGGTGGATTGCACAGCAGTGGATTGAAGGTATGCATGCCGATACTCAGCGGTGGTTGATCCTCATATTGTCCTCCGTGCCTTTCAGAATCGTCCCAACCAACGGCTCGCTCAAAGTGCCATATATGTCGGATAACTTCCCCGCGCGTTTACTCAGGATTGGGTCTGTTGCCATCCAGGTTGCATCTTTTTCGGCAAGACATCGGAAGGTGAAAATTTGCATGCGCCTGTAGAATATAGGCCCGAGTTCTTGCGACTTCGCCAACGCCACATTTTCCGAACAATTTCGACACCCAGAATCGTCCTTGAAACCCCACGAGGCTGAGGAACATGTCACTGGGTTTCACTGTAAAGAGTGCGGGCGCATCTCTTCCAGGTAAGAAACTTGACTTGTTTCTTCATTTATTTTTTTGCCTGTGGAATACCTTAGATTTAAATGGGAAGAGTACGAATGTGCGACTTGTCGCGTGCGTTTTTCTTCGTGTATCCAGCATCTTCTGATTCGCCTAGCAGGCCACAGTCGTTGTCAACCACAAAGTATACATGGCGTCCTCTTACGAACGCGGGTGACAATGCCCTCATTTCTGGGGGTCAAGTCTACAAATTGAACTCGAATTCAAGTCCGAGTTGATCTGTTCATCTAATAAGCGGAAAATCTCATCTCTTTCCAGACATCTGCGTGCTTCCACCGAAGATGTACGTGACAGGATCCACAACTAGGGTCTGTATATCATTCTCTCTCCCTGAGAAGTCGTGAAGATACTTTCCTTCTGCCTGCACGGATGTTCCTTGACCACGTCGAACAGTGGTTTTATTCATCTCATTCGCGGAGATGCCACCCCCGACATCGAGACTGATCGAATTTTCGCCTTGTATCAGCAGCAGGCGACAACCGGGGAGCTGAATTTCCGGCGGTGGCCGATGAAGAAAGTTCGTCTCCATGCTACGTTAATATGTTCATTATCTGATAACTCTTCCAGCATATGAGTTATGCGTCCGGGCTTGTTGCAGTTATATCCACTGATTATATCTCCAGCACGAGGACAACAACTATGTAATTATTTTTCGCAAAACAGTAAGTTCCGAATACTCGCGACTAAAGTCCGGCCCTTGACCTCCAAACAGCTGGCGAAGAATACCAGGTATTTTTGCTTTCACCCCACTGAGATGAGGCGATCCTAAAGGGGAGTTCAGTACGTGGCTGGGAGTGGCGAAACGGTGCCTTTCATGAAGCAGCCACGGCCGTTGTCTATGCCCGTCAACTGATCGGAGATCGCGTCAAGACTGTCCTCGGGAAGAATGTGCTTTTCAACGAACTGTTGAGGTAAGAGTTGTTATATCCTTCCGTTGTTTTCACTGATACAAGTTCAAGTGTTGCCTATCTCAAGGGGCAGTCCATGGGAGTACGTTCCGGATCTCGCAGATTCTTTTTAGTTTTCAACTCCCAGGTAGTACCACGGTGACGACGAAAACGGTCTAGGTCCCGTCGTTGCATCGCTCTCCCTAGGTTTGTTTCTCTGACATGTTTATCGTTCTCTTCAACTTACCCGTCATCCAAGGTGCCCCAGCGATCATGCATTTCCGTCAGAGTGCGAAGCCTATCCCCGGTTCACAACGGCATCGAGAGCTTTCTCTGCTTCTAGAGCACGTAAGTTTTTCGCACGTTGTATTTGAATAATTTGCTTTGTGTCTCATTCGAACTCAAGGGTTCCGTACTTGTGATGGACGGCGAAACCTTGCAGAAACAGTATCAGTCAGTTCCGAATTCTTGGCCTGGGTAAAAATTGAACCTCAATGTTCATAGACATACAGTAGTCAGCATTACGTTGATGCTAGTCGTGCCCTCATCTCAAATTGTCTCACAGGAACCGCTGGACTTTCGTATCGCCGCTACAGCCCGGTTTATTGGACCAAAGACTTCGATCGCGGCTAAATGCCCGAGGGCGGCACGGTCTACTATGTAACTCTAAGACGAAAGCACATATCTAAGGTATACACTTTTCCTGCTAATTGCTGGGCACAAGTTTGCCTAAAATTTTGCAGTGAGACGCAATGTACTAGTCCTTTCGAAGTTGGGTCTTGAGTGACATGCGTTTGGGAATGTTGAACAAGGGGGGTTGAGAGGATAACAGGTGTGGATTGTGCGAGCTCAGCTCTTAATTATATACAGTAATAGTGTTAGTTCCAAAATACTCCACGTGTTTCTACCGCCGGGGTGTTTCTCCACTCGAGAGTCGAGGATGAGTCAAGTTCAACGAGCACTTGTTGGGTCGCACAGGAAAAGTAAAGAATGTTCATACACACTCTTCAATGTTCTCATCAGGGAGCATTGACTGGCACATACGTGTAATTTTTCGACGTTCACCGACTGATGAAAAAGTTCTCCGAGTTCTCACTCGACATTCAACCGTGTGAGGTTGATGATCGGACGGAACGGCGACTACTCTGGCTATCATCATATTTTGATGGCTAAAACATAAGTCACATATCGTGACCGAACGCGTCTTGTCCCACCCCGATGACAGCCAATGTCTTCTCCCTACCTGTGCCGCTCATACTACTCATTCACCTCCACATACTGCAATATCCACACGCGAATAAACCCGAGTATGATCACAACATGTTCAACTCTCGCGTTCGCGGTGTGCGGGATCGCATGAAAACAATGGAGGATGTATGCTACTTCTTCGTAATGCGCATCGAGGGAAAGGATAATGTTCGGAAGGTACACTGACTCCTAGAACGTACCTACTTCTTGGTTCACAACTAAATTTGTAGATGTTTCCGATGTATCCATGTTCCCAGCCGTCAGATACTACGGCTTTCCGCACTTCTCTTGCCAAGTTTCTGGAAAATTTACGCCACGCTTCTGTATTTCTCCGTCGGGGAAAAGAGCGACAGTTACGGCCAACGCACCATTGTCAGAAGAAAGTGCAAACAACGGCGCTTGGTGGTGGAAAGACGTTGTGGTGCGCAAATCTTTACTCGAAGAATGTGTTGGAGAAAAGTAGGAAAACATTCATGTTCTCTGATACATTGGCTTATCATTTGTAGATTTGAGCGCCTTCTCTTGGCTCTTTCCACCCACGTTTTGAAGAAGGGCTCGAAAAGTAAGGTGGCACCCGACGAAACGCAAGTACGTCCATGTTCCTGGTCATGCACTGGTATATTTGACTAAGTTATTCATATCAGAATCTCTTGCGCAGTAAACCCGACGATTATACGACTCGACTGACCGAATTCCAGACGTCCCACAATACGTGGGTGCGACTCGCGGCCTCATTGATACAGCGCCAGCGCGATTTGAGGCTATTACGGGTCGGCTATTTTTTTTTCTCTGCCCAACGCTGCTCATGGACTTCTCGGACAGGCAAATATTCTGCGACATGGAAGTTGCGGCCCCACCAGACATGCTCAGCTATCTACGGAAAAATTACTAGCCCTCTCGAACTCAAAGTTCCAGGAACTTTTGATAGGTCAATGGGCTGGACCAGGCGGCCGTTCTGCACTCGATTTTATCATCGAACTAGCTGCTCTTCGGACCGACTCGTCAGAAGGTAACCTTCCTTCATGGATCCAAAAGAAAATTCGACGATTGCAGATATCCCTCAGGTTCGGCGACTTGTACCCACCGTAGCTTTATTCTTCCATTCATTACATGCAGATTCCAACAACACCACCGGCTCCCCTGCCTATCGCTGCAGCGCACCATCCAGGAACCTTGCGCGAACTCAGCAAGCGGATTTTCCCGAAGCAATCAGTCGAGCAGCAGTCGACCACTTTTTCCAGCTCATCCTCGTCTCATGCGCCTTTGCTATGTCGAGGCATATCGACGCTGAAGGGTGCATGCTCCAAGCTCTCACAGATGCCTCTGCCCGCAAATGCAAGGCTGCGTTGGAACTGAGGACCCGTCTCGATCGTGTCATCGCCGAAGACACGCTGCGCAAACGCGCGCTTCAGCCAATGAACATGAATTTGTGGCAAGACACGCACCGAATCAATATCAACTTCAAGGTCAGTGAGCCTTTCCCTGTTACTTTGAATACCGACTCGAGTTATCCTGAAGCCCCAGTTGACCGATGCAGCCTTTGTTGCTGCAGGTTTGCCGGCGTCTGGCTCGCAGGTGCCCATACAGACCCGCGTAGACGACATTCGCCAAACTTTGCTCCCGACCTATCCTGCGGTACCCGTCGCAGTTCATGGTCACACACCGGGTCCATCTCGCCTCCCGCAGCTCGCCAGGCGTCGGGTAGAGTCGTCGCCCCAAACGCCTAAAAGAGCTCAACACAGTTTGGAGACCGTTACGCCCCCGGAGACGGTAAAGCCTCGATCGCAACGTGCGGAAGAGGCAGAAAATTATGGGGAAGGGAACCGAGCCTTCGTCGTCCATCGCTTCTCGACGATCGACAAGCGCTACTGGCTTAGACAAGGTTAGTACATATTGAGAATCTATTTGCTGGAGTGCTAAATGAGGATTCTTGCAGACACCCAGAGCGGCAATGTCGAAACGTGGCTACGGCGTGGAAGACAACGACGAGGACCTATTCCAAGACGAAGGCCGAGCATGAGTGTGCGGGATTTATTGCTGCAGGCAGACACGACGTGTTTCGACATCATCAGCGGTGCGTGTTTCTGCCTTTCTTTCACGCAGGGGATTGTAGAGTTGAACTTTCTGGTTGCGATTTTCAGATGGAACGGATTTCGATGATCAATCGTTCGAGTGGGCATAGGTAGCGAGTACATAGACTGCACCAAAGGGACGGACCCTTCCCAACACGCACAAGGATTCCATCGCTAGCGAAAGCCGAAAGTTTCAATCGGCGCCTGATTGTCGCGCGAAATTGTGAGCTGGAAGGGTAGCCCGCTTTCCGTTCGAGATAACTGCGGTGAAAAGCTCAATCTTCCTGAATAGTTAAACGCCTATATAAAATCATTGCAAGTCCCCGACCACAGCTGTCTGCTGGAGTCCAATACAATAGCTGAATTGCTCCTCGTTCGTTTCGTCTTGGGGCCGTACAGAGTCGTTATGCGACGGCATCGCTATTGCCACAGCGATTTGTAGATGAGATATGTTCCCGAACTCCGTTTTTCGTCTGTGGAATCTCTGAAAGGCCGCTGGACCGGCGGCTGCGGCGGCTGCGGCAACTTTCGCTGCAGGTGTATGCCATTGGGTCGTTCCCAATCGCTCGACCGACAAAGGCTAAATAGCAACGTGCGCAAAGGTTGTGATTCAAGCGTCTCCGACACGAGGAAAGAACGGGCGGACTGAACACGCTTACCAAAATTCTGTTCCATCTGGTTTCGTCTGCGTCAATGGGACGCTCAATGAAGTGGTCCCATAGCTTTGGTTTCTCCGGTTCTCGCGCCGCGCCGTAATAGGCCGACGCGTGCGAAGGGGCGCGGCCGCAGGCAGTTGATTCCGAGCATCACTACCACAACTAAAAGAACGATCCCAAAGATTATGGGCAGTCCGAATGTCGAGAAGGAGAATGGCATGGCCGTCGCAGCGTGAGACTGCGCAGTCACCGAGTCAATTTTAGTAATAGTGATCGTGATCGCAGATCAGTCTCGTGGTCGTGGATCGCGATCACGTGCTGACGCGCATTCGGCAAGGGTCGGCAACGACTCCAATCGCACAGCAGGCGCGTCATAAACGTGGAATTGACGATATTCCGACGTCAGTGGTGCGTTTCCTCGTACTTATATACGGCCCCGTTTTGACGTGACTGTTCAATTCACCACAACGATAATGCCTCTTTTCGGATCCCACAAGAACGACACTAATAACTTGAAGGTTGGGTTTCCTCCGTCTGACTATTCCATGACTTAGATTTCTATATAGAAGCGCGCGCCAGAAAACGTTGAGCGTGCTGCGTACAATAATGCACAAGCCGATCTCCCGACGCACGGCGGTGCTGGCATGGGCGCCCAGCCTGGCATGGGTGATCCCAACACTGTAAGTGGCGAAATTTTCGTCGGAAGATTACTGTCTAAATTGAACCATTGTCTAGATGGGTGGCGGCCGGAACCATCACCGCGCTGATCCCGTCCCTCCCACCAACGCCGGCATGCGTACCGACGCCTTGGCCGACCAACAATACGGTGGTGCTAGCACTGGCGGTATGGCCGGCGTCGGCGCAGGGGGCGCAGCTATCCCCCGGCTGCAACTCTCCACGACCCGAATCAAACCCGCGGTGGTGGCGCCATGACTGGCAAAATCGAACACGCCGTCGGTTCCCTGGTCGGCAGCAATGCTCTGAAAGCTAAGGTCTTCAGAAGGAACAGTACGTCAAAATGTTCTTGCACAAATTGAGAGTGTCAGTGCTGACGTTGCTTGGCAGAGAAGCGCAGTCCCTTAAGGTCCAGAGCAGCGAGCTCGCCGAAGCTGAACGATTGGAGCGTGAAGCCGCGTTAAGGCGCGAGCGCGCAGTTGCCCACGGCGCCCACCCGGAAAACCGACACATCGGAGGGACGGGCGGTGGGAATGGACCATACAGTTGAATGCTTCGCCGTATTGTAGCGAATAATTGTTGACGGCGGTTGTACTGTACCAATCAAATGAAAGAACTACTGTATTATTATTTTACTGTAAAGGCGTTCGTATCGTATTCGCTTGTTGAGGCATTTTTGTGGAATGTTCAGCAGATTCAAAATATGGGTTCGCCGAGGGTGCAAGAGTGTTGAAATTGCTGATCCGGCCCGATGATCATTTTGCTACCATTAACTGTGACGGTCTGTGGTTTCTTGCTTCTCCAGGCTTCAAAACTGCAAGATGACTTTGAAGTGCATGGGCTTGGACAGCCTGGGTCCAGGATCCCGGCGATCCCGCACCGTTCGCTCACAGTACACAAGGGATACGCAATGTTCATTCCAGACGGAGAGCCGCAAAGGGACGGCTTCCTTTATCGGTTAGAATTCCTGATTGCCTATGAGCATTGAATATTGGGAGCACTATGCTCGTCCGCGTTTCTCACCATGATGACTCATGAGGCCTGAGGCTCGGATGACTTCCGTTGAGTCAAGTACCAGTTTACGTTGAGCTGGCATCGGCCGTTTATCTGGGCGACGCGCGTCCCTTTGCCGCAATACCGTAGTAGGAATTCATCCCGTCTTCTCAACCCTTCTCAATCGTCACAGTTCTTCACAGTTGGTCTCCTGACACACGTTTGGAAGCAGGGTAGCAGTGTGCGTATTCTTCTCACAATTGACCCACTCAGACCCAGAGGGCTGCTGTATCTTCCTGACCTCACACCGCCCGACGTCGCAAACTCGGCGCTCGCAAATTCACTTGAGTCTTGATCTGACCGGTACCGTGTTGAGTCACAGACGGGCCGGGGAATTTGTCAGAACCTTGACGTCAGCCATTTCCATGTCTTTCATCAAGACTATATTCGGTTCATTGACCAAGCCTGTTGTCGTCTTTTGCCTAATTAGGTAGCATCCTACGTAGACCCCGGATCAATCACGTCAGTAGCATTACACACTCAAACCTCCGTAGAGACTCGAAAGCGATACCGCAAGAGGGCTTAATCTTATAATTAATCCACGCACACTTATGTTGTACAGATCCATTCTGTGCTTCAAACTACATATGAGATTGAATACAAATTGAGAAAACATAAGGAAATGTGTATAACATGCTGTACCGACTGTGGCCGGACATCTACCCCTGCTCCTGACCACAAACACCACACACACCCACAGGAGGACATATTCCCCACCCCTGCCGCATCGCACGCTGCCTGCACCCGACGTGGGAGACCACGCAAAGATGCACTGCATCCTTGTGAGAGTGCCGGGTGCGGAGGGATGCAATCCCGCCTGCGGCGTAAGCGATGTACGCGTCGGCGATGGTGAGCGCCGCGCAGGGCGCGCCAGAGAGGACAATGTGCGCGGGTCGGCGCGCGAAGCGGGCTGGTGCAGCGTCGTCATCCGTGTCATCCACATCTACCGAGGGGTGCGAGGAGGCGTAGTACGGCAGTGTGAGGGCGAGGAAGTCGCGCGTGACATGGATGTGGTGTGCACACAGGGGGGGAGAGACCGGTGTCGCTTGCGGCGGGCCCATGGGACGCGGGAGAGGTACAGGCACAGGTCGCAGGGGTAGACCGTGGACTCGGCGGCGGCGGCGGCGGCGGGAGCGGGAGCAGGAGGCATTGCTGTCTGTACTGCTACTACAGTCAGCCTAGAACAGATGCACAAAAACAATGAAACTGGACCTGCATCAGCAGCGGCCGGGCACAGTCCATAAATATGCACACAGGACGCATATGTCGCTGGCCGAGAGGGAGGAAGAGGTGACGGCGCCGAGGAAAATGCAGGCATGCCCAAAAAATGCCTCGCCCGCCACGCACCTGCATCTGCAGCTCTGCAGACTTGTCGTGCCCCTGCAGGTTCTCGGCGTTATTAAACCCGACTCATGTCAGCGCGCAAGCGGCGCGGCGGCAGACAGTTGAGCTGCAGCAGGGCAGCCCTTCCGAGGCAACGACAAAGGGGTAGGGGGTCGAGGAGTGTTACATTCATCAGCAAAACAAAGAAAAAGGAAGCTATACAGATGCACCGTGGTCCCTCGAGACTTAATGCCACCTACCGAGCATTTTCGGTCGTCCGTGAGTGCTACAACATTTTGGTAGCGCCGGGTGCTACACGAAGATACAATTGAGTAACTTGTAAGTACCCGAGGCTATTCTGGAGATTGACCTGTGAGTTGGTTGAGTCTGTTGCAGGTCAGACTACACAGACCAGATGCTATCAGTAACTTGTTGGAGACCTGGACGGCGTTCGACGCGAGAAGAGAGATGTGCGAAAAGAGAGACGCGAATAGCGACGCGCATCCCGTGGTTACGGAGGTTCCCCAGTCCTAAAAGTTCCGCTGTTCCGACTGTTCCGCAGTGATTCTTGAATTTCATTGGCCGGGGCTTTTGACTTTTCGAGTAGGTGTCCCCGTTTGACCTAGTCTTGATATCTGCAATCAGCGCGCCAGCGAATATCTTGATATTTGTGATTCGGGAATTTTGGCAGGTCCTCGAAGCGAAAAACAACTTGAGAAGCTGGCTAGATGGGTTCAATTGGTAACTGAGAGTCTCTCTCTCTTTTCTCTCTTCTCTCCTCTTTCTTCTCTTGAAAAACTTGATATTTTCCCCAGAACAACAGACATAAACCATGAGCCTATATTCAGCGCGCGAACTCCTATAAAAGGGGTCTCCATGAACTCATACTCTCTCACCATCTATTACCATGTCGGACTTCCGCAAGCCTCCCCGCCCCCGCCCACAAGCTCGGTGTCTACAGGACTCTGTCGCCGCACGCCGGGATCCATGTATTCCCCTCCAGCTCGGCGCCATGAGCATCGGCGATAAGTGGGGGCGCTGGGCATGGGACAGATGGACAGGGAGTCCAGCTTCAAGCTCCTCGACGCGTATTTCGACAACGGCGGCAATTCATTGACACCCAACGGCTAGTGCGTTTCTTGCAGTTCAGTTTTCTTGGGAAGATGAATACTAATCAGTCCGTTCGCAGCCAGGATGAGACGTCCGAGATGTTCATCGGGGAGTGGATGGAGAAGCGAGGCATCCGCGATCAGCTTGTGATCGCGACCAAGGTCCGTCGCCTTCCGTTCTTCACATTACATGCGCCCATCGGAGCGGCTGTAGTACACCACCAATTTCAAGCGCGGCAAGGATGAGATCGCGCAAAAGGTGAATTATGTGGGGAACAACGTCAAGTCGATGCACATCAGCGTCGAAGCGAGCCTCAAGAAGTTGCGCACGACGTACATCGACATCCTGTACGTGCACTGGTGGGACTGGGACACGAGCGTCGAGGAGGTCATGAACGGCCTCCACAATCTCGTCATCCAGGCAAGGTGTTGTATCTCGTACGTATACTTCCCACCCTCTACGCATGTTCTCATTCGAGTCTACATACAGGGCGTGTCGGACACCCCGGCGTGGATAGTGGCGCAGGCGAACCAGTACGCGCGCGACCACGCCAAGTCGCCCTTCGTGATCTACCAAGGCGCGTGGACGTCATGGAGCGTTCTTTTGAGCGCGAGATCATCCCCATGGCGCGCGCACACGGTACGTTGCCGCATTCCCTGCCACTATCTCCATGCCAGAGCAGCTGACATCCCCCTGAAAAGGACTGGCACTTGCGCCGTGGAACGTACTGGCTTCAGGCAAGTTCCGCACGGACGCGGAGGAAGACGCGCGGCGCACGTCGGGCGAGAAGGCGCGCACCGTTTTCAGCCCGACTGGGAGCGCAACGAGAACGAGAAGAAGATGTCGCACGCGCTCGAAAAAGTTGCGAATGAGGTGGGTACGAAGAGCATCACTGCCGGTGCGTGTCCTCTCCCATTCCCATCGTTGCCTATTTTGCACTGCCCGCTTCACTGAACTGAGTGAATACTTGCATGCTATTAGTGGCGATCGCGTACGTGATGCAAAAACGCCCTACTGCTTCCCCATCATCGGCGGGCGCAAAGTCGAGCACCTCCTCGCCAACGTCGAGGCGCTCGATATCTCGCTGTCGCAAGAGCAGATCGAATACCTCGAGAGCATACTTCCG
>QVIE01001713.1:0-11835 GCA_013387415.1 Panellus pusillus | reverse complement strand
TTTAAGAGAAAGATAACCTAAAATTCTCTTTTAATTAAATATTTTACATTTTATCATGAAAAAAATAATTTCTTTTTTAATTAATGTTACTCAATCTTCGTTATACATTAAATTTACTCATTCTTCTGTCGCTAAAGGTTTAAAAAAAGGGTTTAGTATTCCAACTTTACCTCAAAAATTGCAAATTTTATAATTTATTATTTGTTAGAATTTTTACGTTTTATTGGGGAATTTCTGTCGTTTTGTTGTAACCAGATATCATTTAAATTTACCAGAATATTTACATTTACCATTAGCTATACTTGCTTCTGTTCAAATGCTTTCGATTATTATAATTTTTTTAATAAAAATATTTTACGGTCTTTATATCTTATATATAAAAAAGAAATATTTGAAGTCAAAATTCACCGTTAGATCATTGAGCTACGCATAGCTAAATACTTTATTGTGCTAAATGAGGTTGCGCTGTAGCAGGTGGGGGTAGGACTATTAGCAGGCAAATCACGTCGAAGCAAATATCCTGAAGGGCTTGCTGATGGACCGACAATGACCGAGCTTGTAGCCCTCGCACTGTATGGCGTCTCTGTGTCATGGCCATACATGAAGATCGTCCGAGGAACCAAGGCAAAACCCGTTTACCTCGCCTCTCTCACTGAACTTCATCGCCGACTCCCCATCTTCTGTTCTCATATTGCCGAACATCCGCAGATTCTTCTGGACCACACAACATCACTTACCGAGCTAACAATTGACGGACAGCCCTTTCTCGATCAACTACTGGTCGATTCCATTGACCTCATACGACCTGACCTACCCAACCTCCTCTCAGCTATCACTGAACTGTTTGCAGGCGCGGCCGAAGGCTGGGTTCACTTTACGCCCGAGTTTCATGTTGGCGGGACTTTTGACATGATGACTACCTGGCAGCGCGACATTGTCGCCCGAACTGTTTTGGCAACTAACGACATGAACGAAGGAAAACTGGGTTCATATACGGGCTACATGAAGCGCTGCGGGAACGGATCCGCTGAGTCATTCACTAATCGAACGATTGCCGACCAGAATAACGTTCAGGCTTTCATCGACAAGTGCTGTGACGACGCTGTGATGAAGTTTATCCGGCGGGAAGTTCGGAAGGGGAGCAAGGCTCAGCGACGGCGCAAATTTCGCAAATTACACGCCAGCGTCCAGAAAGAGAAGGCGGAAAGGGGATTGGAAAAGCGCCAAAAAGCACGAGCCAAGAAGACAAGCAGCAGGCGCACTTGGCGTCCATCTCTCCCGCTGTCCAGAACACCGACATTGACGTGATGAACTCTCATGGTCTCACGGATCAACTGCGAATGTATCGGGATATTCTGAAAGACGAGGTGCTTCTCAAGATGCAATGGACAAAGGACATCGTGAAGAGTCGAGTGGCCGAACGGCGTGTGATGGTATATGCTGCTCGAGATCGGGCTCTTGCTCGAGGGTAGGCTCTATTTTCTATGTTGATTTTGCTCTAAAAATGTGTGGGGACTTATAGGGTTCTCCCTTTGAATCTCACAAGCCCGACAGTTGAGCAAACGGCCGAGCAGGAGCACGAAGAAATGGAGGTAGTCAATGAATTTGGGTATTCACCAGACGAGGACGCCGAATGGGAAGACATCGACGAATAATTTTTTCTGTACCGCCGGAGCGGATAAAGGGACATGTTATGAGTATTTTGTCTCACTAAACTTAAGCCATAAGGTGTCTGTGTGAGGCGGAACCCGCAGGAACATGAAGACGAAGGATTTAGTTAGGAGCCAAACAAGTACAAAGCTGCCATTTCGATCAGAGGCGCTGCCGGTCCCCACTTAGTTGAGCAGGGAGTCTCGGATGAGGGCGTCATTGGGAGGATCACAGCTGTTTTCAGTTCGAGTCAGAATGAATAGATAGATAGATCAATTGCCCGGAGGGAAAGCGCACCTCAGGTAGCAACGAGAGCTTTGCCCAGAATGTGCAGCCTTGTCGGCGGCCACGGTTGCGAGCAGCGTCTTGAGGGCGGGGAAAGAGTTGTGCAGGGTACGAGGCAGTGCGGGAGGCGCGCAGGCCGTCGTGAGTCGACCGAACGCGTCTGTACTCGTCGTAGAGAACGATGTCGGCGGGGAAGAAGACGCAAGAGAAGAAGGCGAAGTTGGCTCCGCGACGAACGTCATCTTCTTGCGGTCTGGCGTCTGCGAGAGCGACGTGATGAGCGTCGCGAGCCCGAACGGCGGGGATGCATTTGTGTTCGACGTGCCGCGCGATGAGGATCATCTGCGCAAAATAGGGGTGCTCAATTCTTAGCCCGTCTTCCCGTTTCCCGTTTCCCGTCTTTTTTTATTTACTCGGATCAGTCGCGGAACAGTGATGTATATCATGACGTGATAGGCACAGCCTTAGTAACTTTTTGCGCTGTCAGTGTAACGTGCTCTGCAGACTGCAGCGATCGAGCGGCCCATATCCACGTTCATTCGGTCGTTTCTCTGCGATACTTACTGTAAAATCCGTATGTGGATGACTCCTGGCCCTCAGCTCATCTAATGACACACTTTTGACCGCGTAATTACATATACTTAATACCAAGTATAATACCCGCCTCTGCAGACTGCTTGACGCGACGTGAGGGAGCGTGAGGGACGATCGCGGATCTTCGGAATCCGGCCGCCGTGCATGGCAGAGTTTATTGACCAGTCTCTGCAATGTGCAGCACATCCGAAGCCTGGGTCTGTGTGACATGTCTTTGGGGTGCGCCGCCGCGAGGCATGATGGCATGATGCATCCCGCTTATCTTTCCTTATCGAGATGTCACAGTGACGCATCATCACGCATGATGCATCTGGCGGAGAAATCATATTTGTATCTGATGCGAACCTGATCCGAGTAAATAAAAAGACGGGAAACGGGAAACGGGAAGACGGGCTAAGAATTGAGCACCCCTAATCACAGCTGCAGGTATTGATTTGCCGGGCGTTCCGTATCCACAGCAAGATATCTATCCCTAATCCTATAGCAGAAGGTTTCGAGCTGGTAAACACTAATGAGGTTGTGTAACGAGAGTAAGCACTCTCGATTCTCGTACCTTCGTTACTGAGACCGCGCAGATGGTTCCAACCAAGTTCCAACTACTCGGCAGCGGCTGGCCATGTCAATTTGCTTTTTCAAGACAAGTGCTTTGGATGCAGGCTCAGCGACATGTTGTAAAACAGCGCGTCTTGGAGCGGTGGCGGTCAGAATACAGACGATGTACGTGGACGGCAACACAGTGCATGATCTTTGCGTACCCAAACAATATTGATCTCGGCTTCTAGGTTTCTGCGTCTCGCATGAATCCTTCCACCGAGGCCATCTACCGTTCTCTAACCTATCCGCCAAGTTCACCATCTTCATCCTTACAACTCTGCCACATTCCTTCCCCGCGGCGCTATTTGCCAAACCGGCGGGAGCCGAACACGAAGTCATTGAAGCTTGCGACCGTGGCTTTTCGATCCGTTCAGAAGCACCGGTGAACCACAAACCACGTCCGTCTTTGCGTCGGTCTCGCAGTTCGCGTCAATTTCTTCGAGCTCTACACACAGCTTCAAGAACCCGATTGTCGATCCGGCCGACGGCGGTCTGATTCCTCGAAGATCGTCGCTCATCCGGCCGCCCATCAGCACCCTACCGCGCTCACGAATCCGTTGCGCTGCGAATCCGCCGGACCTTACACTCAGTTTTCGCTCGCGCGGCGGTGGGAGCACGTCTATCCCCACGAACTACAAATACAATGTGCGGTGGCCGCCGCTCGTAACTCCTGCTGCCTCCCACTCACGGTCGAAGCCCGTGGCGTCGTACGCCGTTTTCCACCGCCGCGGGCGAGCACATGCTGCGCCTCGCTGAAACAGGCTCGCGCGACATCCAGCTGGCGGCGTCTCTGTGTCCGACGAGCATCCGGCTACGAGGACCCGGCGATCAACGTCCATAACCGCATCATCCAGCATGTGTCTCTCGCGCCTCGCACAAAGGCGGCGTTTACTCGTCGAAGCCCACGCGCAGCTGGCCCTCGCCGCCTTCCGTGCGCCTCACTTCGGGACCCGCCGCATTCCGTCTTCCCGGCCGATCGAGTCGTTTGCGCCGGAAGACGAGCAACTGACATCGAACCCGAGCGGTGCGGTGGATGGGCTGCGATCGACTACAGACCCGGCGTATTTGAGCACGGGGAGTGATATCTATCGCAACGCGCACTCGACGGCGGACGAGTCCATTCAGGTGGGAGGGCGTGTCCGTCGGATGCCGCAGACGCAGCCGTTCTCGTACGGATGTCTCATATGGCTCAAGTTCGGCGCCGGGTTTACGGAGCAGGCGCTCGTCTCCGCATCTCGTGGTTTACAGTATTATGGATGGAACAGGTGAGCTTCCTTTTCTCAATTTTTGGGTACAGTACTTATTTGTTACACTTTCAGTCTCGATGTGCTCGTCGCCGGCTACGAACACACCAGTCCCTTCGGTGCTGGCGAACGCACTCCGTGGTGTTGCCCGCCACCGAACCACCGACGTCCGACATTGGTCCGTCGGGTGAAACGCTCAAAGACGAGTAGACGCGCATTCTGGGAATCGACTTGGTGCCGCCGACTTCGGTGCTACCCGACTACGGCGTCGTCGTCGTCCACTGCTACCCTTAACTTCCGTAAGTTCAGTCCCTCAACCAAGAAGAACAAGAAGCGGCCGATCTTGAGCAAAGCATGGTCACCGATATCGACGCGACGTAACGCAGTGGTCAAGCGGAGTTCGTCATTCTCCACCACGACATCTTCCACAAGCCGGGCACGGTATCACACTTTGAGCCGCAGTGGATTGGCGCGAGGACCAGCTTCGGCAGTCTAACCGGACGATCGAGAGGTATGGGATCAAGCTCGTCGAGACGTACGTTACGCAGATCAGGGACATCCGCGAGAGGAACGCGTGTCAAGGCGGATGCGGATGGGATTCGGGCGGGGATGACGGGGCTCTGAAACAGCCAGCTGCGTTCAGAAGGTTCCACACGCACGAGGCTCGTTTTCGAGTGGACACATGCCAAGTGATTTGCGCATGAGAAACACGAGATGGTCGGATACGGATGTACGGACGGCGACGAGCAGGAGCCTGGAAGTGCGGGCGTCAGCCAGCAATGTGCGCGGCTCGTCCCCTCGCTGCTTAGCTGGTAGCTGGCGGTCGGTCCCACAAAGGCATAAGTACCAGACCAAGCGCGCGCTAGCTAGATCTAGATACAGTCCGCAGAAACTTGCGGAAAGTCCATTATACGTATACCTTCTTAGCCTTCGAGTCGAAAAACGGCGGGAACGAAATCAAAGAAGCCCTCGCCCGAAAAGAAGATAAAAAAACTTGATATATTATCTACGCAATGTATATACGCAGACAGAGGGCGGCGGTGAAGACGACTGTAATTCGCTCGCGACGAGGGAAGCATCATAGGGGATACTTATGTCGAAGAGGAGCAACATGACGGCGGCTCGGTATATAAAGTCCAACGATAGCTGCGGACAGCGTGTCCTCATCGTCTCTCATGTCTCTCAGCCAGCCGCTGCCTACGTCCGAATCCGATCTGCGTCCAAGGGCGTGCATGAGCGTGCGCGTGCGATGCCGCAGACGGAAGGATGACCTCTATATCTCGAGCTCTGTTTCTTGCCAGCGCCGCCGCCGCGCGCGAAGGTATGATGCATGATGGATCGCGGTTATCGTCTCTGAAAGCCCGCCACATGCGAGTCCAAGTCCGGAGAACAGCGGACAGCGGAAGTGTCGGGATCCACAGGGACATGGAGCTGTGGGGTCATCGCTATAAGTAGGAGTAGGAGCGACGGTGACGGTGAACGAACCTGTTCAGTTCAGACCATGCCGGGTACGGTACAGCGTAACGATTTCCGAAATTGATCCACCTTCGCGCTCGGGTACGACCAATAATCCTGCAGCTTTTAGTTGCTTAGGCGTGATATTGCGACTGTTATAAACGGTAATGCGAGTCGATCCTGCGTCGCCTCGATCTGCATGGTGCTGGTCCGTAGATAGTCTTCGTACGAATGCTGATACGCGCCTGAGAGCAGCATTAACAGCAGGAATGCAGACTAGAGTTGGGACGCACTGGACGTCTTTGCGAGTGCGCGATACCTGGCGACGAGCTCCCTATTATGCGCGATCGCGGCGAGCTGGATGCGTGCCTGTGACGGGTGAGGTGGGGTACGGTGGCTGCGGGCACGCGCAGGCCGTCGTGAATGTACTCGTGGAGAACGATATCGATGTCGGCTGGGTGGAAGACGCAAGAGAAGGTGATGTTGGCGTCGCGACGAACGTCATCTTCTCGTGGCCTGACGTCTGCGAGGACGACACGATGAGCGTCGCGAGCCCGGACGGCTTTGTGTTCAACGTTCCGCGCGATGAGCGTTGCGCAAAATCATAGCTGCAAGTGTGTATTTGCCCGGCGTTCCGTATCCACAAGGTATCTCCTCCTAAGCCTGTACCAAGAGTTTCAAGCTGCAAAACCAAAATGGCGTTGTTGTAACGAAAGTACGGGCTCTCAATTGTCGTACTTACCTTCGTTGCTAAGCGCACTGGGTCGATCCAGCCAACTACTCGGCTTAAGAAAACGCTATCCCCCCAACGGCGCAGCGCAACCACGTGACTTTCACGTGATTTTGGTTCCCATTTTCGGCGTCCATGTGCATTTGAGAGCCATTGGTAGTGACTCTATAGCTCTAGTACAATACACTCTACTGCATGATGTATTCTCCAATGGCTCAGTTGGTTGACCGCTACTTGTTGTTTCTTGTTTTGAGTCTGTTGCGGTTCAATCCCCACTATCGGCATTTTTTTCTTCTCGTGCTGACGGCGTGATTACAGATGTTCTTCCGCAGCTGCTGAGGCTCTCGTTGATAATTATATACATAAATACTCAGAATTCCATTTTGGAATTAAATTTGGTCCCCGAGCTTTTGGGACCTCACAATATTTGACCCACATGGTTTTAAGCCGACGCCGCGATATCATAATAATATATTAACTTACTGATAGGAACGGCCTTGTCACAATCACGCTCTCTGCAAGAGAGCGTTACTGGCCCTCTCTTCTCTGTTTTCTTTTTTGGGGGTCCCATGAAAGACTTCTTTACTTTCCAAATCTGACAGGAAAACAGCGACGGCGGAAGATCTATAATCACGCCGTCAGCACGAGAAGAAAAAAATGCCGATAGTGGGGATTGAACCGCAACAGACTCAAAACAATAAATAAGAAGAAGCGATCAACCAACTGAGCCATTGGAGAATACATCATGCACTAGAGTGTATTGTGTTAGAGGCTATAGACTCACTACCAATGGCTCTCAAATGCACATGGACGCCGAAAATGGGAACCAAAATCACGTGAAAGTCACGTGGTTGCGCTGCGCCGTTGGGGGATACACAGCGGGGGACCAGGAGTATAAATGCTCTCTAAGTTAGCTACACTACTCGTTGTTTCGTAAAAAAAACAGATCCGCCTGAAACCTACCTCGATACATATTATTTCTGACCGATTGAAATTTGAGTGGAAAATTGATGTATCGATAGTTGTATTGATACCTTTGAAGATACATGAAACGAGATACCTTTCGCGAGTGCAGAAAAGAATTACAATACATTGAAAATACCTGAATCTGAAACGGGTCTGTATACTACGACTATGAAGTGCATCGATATTGATTTTTAAAGTTTGAGTTTCAAATCGGATCTAAATGCCGGCGATACACCAAGTATCGGCTGAAATTTCGAGGCCGCCGAAACGTCGGCCGAAATTTGGAGTTTCTAGTTCGACTAAACTTGTCTGCCGATGCTCGGCAGATGATCGGCAGAAAAGCGGCCGACAATCGGCCGATAAATCGCGACTTTGCGCCAATCGACAAAGGGCGTCGGGAGTCGACTTGGGCAGCAGGAGCGGGTGGCAGCGGGAGTGATTGGCAGCGGGAGCGGGCGCAACGAGAGCGGGCGCAACGGGAGCGGGCGCAACGGGAGGGTTCGCGTTCGCGTTCGGAAGCGGGAGCGGGGGGCAAGGGTAGCGGGAGCGGGTAAAAGCAGGCGGGGCGGACGTCCGAAAGCGGCGTCCGACGATGCGACGGCCGACGCTGAAAGGGGGCCGCGATGCGGCGTCCGAAACTGGAACGGCGTCCGACGATGCGGCGGCCAACGCTGAAGCGGCGTCCGATGCGGAAACGGCGGCGTCCGATGCGGCGGAGAAGCTGAAAGGGCGGCCGACGAGGACGGTGAAGAAGAGAAGCAGGTATTCGGGGCCGATCAGCGCGCGGACGCGGAAGCTACAACAACCAGCGGTCAGCAAACGCCAGCGCCGGGTGTCAAACCACGCACCTCAAAGCCCCCAAGCGTGCCTAATCCCTCTATCCACCTGCCGCCATAAAAACGACGCCAGAAAACACGCCGAAAGCCCCTCCTCGCGCCGATTTCACGTTCACGGCGGATGACGTCGCGGACGACGACGTAGACGCAGCCGCAGTCGAAAACGACACAGACGGCGAGGGGGGCGGCGCGGGCGGCGTATCCGAAAGCCGTCCGCGTATGTCCGTCAATTGCAAGACGGACAAGGTGTGACTGGCGGCCGGCGCCAATTCGAGCGAGAACTGCAGGTCCCGCTGCCAACTCGCGTTCGCGCTGTCCGCAGCGGCGCCTGCGAACGCGTTCGGCAGCGGAGCGGGGGGCAAGGCGAGTGGACGCAGGGAGCGGAGGGGAGCGGGAGCGAGCGCAACGGGAGGCGTTCGCGTTCGCGCTGTCCGCAGCGGCGGCTGCGAACGTGTTTGGCAGCGGGAGCGGGCAAAGCAGGCGGAGCGGGAGAGATTCGCGAGGGCGTTCGCCTGCGAACGCGTTCGGCAACGGGGCGGGGGCGAGGCGCAGCGGGAGCGGGCTGAGGAGGCGGAGCGGGGTAAGGCAGGGGAGGAGGAGTTAGAGGAAGAAGAGCACGTCGCGTCACAACAGTGACGAGACGACACTTCCACTTTCAGCGGCACATCCTAACGAGAGCGGCGCGCTGTTCAAGCGCTACACGGCGCGTTTGACGGCGCGGACCTTCTCACGAACAGCGCCGCCTCTGTCGTCCGCCGCCCCGAGCCGACCTTCACCACATTGGATACTTCCGGATGGCGCGCCGCCATGCCAAGCCCGTCGCACACTACTTCACGGCGCGCGGCTGCAAGGCCAATACGAAGAATTTCTCTGCTTTGAAACATTTGTGAGTGCTCCCGTTGTACTGAATAACATGCTATAGCAATTTTTTTCAGGCAAAACCCCTACAAAGACGGACCCGGCTATGTGTACATTGTTCGCCGTGTCCCCCGCCCATACTACCGCCTACTATCCCGCGGCCTGATCTCACGACGAAAATTCCGAGCCAGCGTTCAAGTCAAGGTCGGCCACACGGGCAATTTCGAGCGTCGCCGTCGAGAGTACAAGAGATGCAGTGCGGGGTGGGTGCATACATGGGAAATGAAGCTGTCGAGTCCACAACGGGTACTGCTCGGTGCGAATCTGAGCAGTTGCAAAGAGCTCTCTACTCATATTCTGCAGAGTCGTTAGTCCATGAGACCCTCCGGCGGCGGGGGGCGGCGGTCCCCCGTGTCCGGTGCTCGTGCAAACGAGCGCACAGAGAGTTTTTCAGTCTTGCGGCAGCCGGCGGTGTCAAAAACGTCAGGAAGATAGTCTTGGAGTGGATGAATCTACTTGGCCAAGCACAAACAATCATGTAAGTTTTCAAAAATCTCATTCGGTCGCAATTGTCACTCACAGTACTAGCACCCGTCTTCGTTAGCGATAGTGTACATACAGATTTTGATGTATAATGACTAGCTTCTAGCCAGATTCAGAATGACAGCACGGTCGTCCGAGAATTCGAAGCGTGCGCAATGTGTGAGTACCATTGAGGGATGTATCGTATCAGTGATCGTCTGCATTTTCGAAGAGTAAGTTGTGGCGGGGAAAGATGGATGATAGCGGAGGAACGGATCCGGCTTCCCCGTGGGAAGCGGTGCCTGCCGCCGGACGGTGAAAGTGACCATTTCTCCGACCGAGGCAATTTTTTCGATGCTGCCGGCAATGGGCGTGCTCGCTGAAGTCGAGGGGTAGTACAACACCAAGCTGTTACCCAGATGTGTGGAAGCACGGGAGAAGTTCACACCGTTAAAAGTGTAGTGCGCCCGCTGTCCATCTTTGGCAAGAGGAAGGGAGTCACCTATCTCGCTAGGGCTAAATGCCCGGTCAAAAATTGCCTTGAATTGTTTGATGATCTCGGGGCAATCCGAGCGACGGAGCCAGCGCCTCAAAGTTGCCCCTCGCAGAAAGGACTTTGTCAAGATTCCTTCGAGCTCTCCGCCAACGTGGTTAGTCGTGTGAATTTTCTGCAGGTATCCGATGACCCGCTCAAAGGGGAAGCACCACCAAGAGATGACCGGGCCGAAAAGCAGAAGGAAGTCGTATATGTGGAACGCGACGTGTATGTTGGGTCGTTTGGCGTGATCTCGGGTATGAGGGTGATGAACCGTGAGCCCATCGACCCACGTTTTGAGCAGTGGACGATATTGAGCTGCACGCTCAGTCGTCATTGTATATCGACACACGAGAATGACAGCCTGGAATAATGCCATGCTGTGGTCGAGCATCCCAAGAAGGCGCGATGTCTGCTCGTCCGCTGGTCGATCTCCCCACATCAGAACGAGAGCTATCGGCAGATAGATTGTGGCAAGGATCCGCCACTCGTCTGCCTTGATGGTACCCGCATTGTTTTCTCCATAATTGCGGGGCACCGAATTGATCCAGGACGGCGTGGATGTCTGTGCGATCACACGCTGTATGAACTTGATTTGACTCAGACTGATCGCTTTGGGGACAAACTCAGTGCCGTTCGTTCGAGGTTTAGTTCGGCGCTGCAATACGAATCAATGCTCCTGTCGAATATGAGCAGATAAAAAACTCACCCATTCCATGAGTTTATTGCAATAGTCCGCCTTGGACTCCTTACCAGTCAAATTGAGATCGAGAGACCACGCGACAAACCGGAGCGCAGGGTTGTTGTTCCTGTGCAGTGCATTCCACATGTCTGACTCGCTGATTGCTGGGATATAACTGCCCTCCTGCGTCAGGCATTTCCTGGTCCTCGGCGACGTCTTCATTATCATCGAGAAGGGACTGGACAAGTTTACTTTGAATCCGATGAACCTGCACAAGCTCCTTCTCAACGTTGGCTAGATGACAGCCGGAAGGAACCTCGTGAGGGTCGTACTCAACCCAGTCCTGATCAAATGCGATCCCAGCTATCTCTTTCTTTTTGGCAACCTCGGCGTCGATCCTGAGGACCCGACGACAGTGATAGTGCACCAGGCCCTCGAGAATACAGTGCATGGAGTCGACAACACCCATACGAGTAGGGTCCCAGTACGGTAAACGCCAGAGCTCCGACCAGCGCACACCATATTCCTTGAAGATCCTGTCTCTTTCGGCTTGTGTTTCGGCATCTCGCCAAGCGCAAGCCTGGCGTCTCAACTCCACAACATCCCTTCGAGCCCAAGCGGGATGATCTAGGTCAGTGCGATGCGTGTTCTCCACGCCTGTGCAATTGCAGACAGTGCAGATGTGATGGGAACCGACGCCAGCAAGACCGAGCATCTTGCGCGTGGCGGGAAGGTCATTAACATTTATTGCGATGGCGATATCAACGATACAGCCTTCATCAGACAGTCCGGTACGCGAGAGGCGAAATCCATGCTCCCAACCGATCAAAAAATCGTTGACGACAGGACGGAGATAATGACTGATTTGGTCGTGATCGGGCTCG
>QVIE01001714.1:0-11987 GCA_013387415.1 Panellus pusillus | reverse complement strand
CTTCATACGCGATACGAAGAGCAGCTCGGGGACGTTCCTGAACCACGTCCGGCTGAGTGCGGCGAATGCGGAGAGTCGGCCGCATCAGGTCAAGGACGGCGATATCCTGCAGCTCGTGAGCTCTTCTTTCCTTTCTTGCGAACGGACGCTGACGGGGACGCAGGGCGTGGACTACCAGGGCGGCGCGGAGGACATATACAAGAGCGTCAAGATCCGCGTCGAGATTGGGAGGGAGTGCAGGCCGCCGCGAATGCTTTCAAGTGCGTATTTCTGACGTGATTTGTTCTAGGTGCTGAGCAGGACATTCTAGCACGGCGGCGCTCAAGAACCTCAAGGCGCTCGCTATCGGGGCCAACGGTACGTCGCTTCTCTACCGAGCGGTCCTTCCTCCTCTTCCTTCGCTGCCCTGCTCCCGCGGCCTTTCTTCCCTTTCCCTTCGTCGTACACCTTTCTTCATCTCTACTCCATTATCTGCTCCCCCCCCCACTCCCTTTATCACCCCACTAACCCCCCCTCCAGCCCCCGACGCCGTCCACCAATCCCCATCGCAATCGCAGGCAAAGACGAAGCGCAAGTCGCTCGGCGGGGCGAGTATCCCGACTGCTGTATCTGTGCGTCCCTTCGCTTTGTTTCGTTCTTCTTAGGCGTGCATGGGGTGCGCTGCTGGCCGGCAGGGGGTCGATAAGCTGGGCCCGTCGTCGAGGGGTGATGAGCCCCCGCGAGCGAGTGAGGTGCTGTCGGCTCGACATACGCCCGACTCCGTCCGTGGGCTTCGGCAGCAGGCTCCGCCTCCCCACCCGCCCCGTTTCCTTCCTCCTCGCTCCATCTCCCCTGCCCGCCCCGTCTCCCCCTCCCCTGTCTCCCGTTACCCCCTTCCCTTTACCCCTTCCCTTTACCCCCATCCCGCCCCTCCATCCTTTCTCCCTCCATCCCCACTACTCACCACTCCATCCCCACTAACCGCCCCCCGCACAGGCCTCTTCCCCGTCTCGATCCGCCAAGCGCTCTTCATCGCGCCCTGCTCGCACGCGTTCCACTACAAGTGTCTCCGCCCGCTGTTGGAGGCGCATCATCCTGCTTTTAGGTACGTGTGTGTGTGTCTTCCCCCACCCTCCCCGCTCTCCTCCTCTCCAACTGTCATCGTCTGTCGCCCCCCTCGTCTCCTATCATCGTTCGTCACCGCCCCTCGTCTCGTCTCGTCCCCACACCCCCTTCTTCCCTCTTCCCACCGCCGATCCTATCCCACCGCTTGCTGACTCCATCTTCTCGTAGCTGCCCACTCTGCCGCACGTTCGCGGACCTGGAGGAAGACGTGGAGGTCGACGCGGAGGAGGAGGAGGAGGAGGAGGTGCGTTTTCTTTTTCTTTTCTTTTCCTTTCCTTTCTTTCTTTTTTTTTCGTTTTGCTTTTTGCTTCTTCTTGGCTTTGCTTGCATGCGGGCGGGCGGGCGGGCGGGCGGGGCGGCGTGTGACGTTCGACGTGGCGCCCTGCCCTTCTCGCTGAACGAGTGGAGTCGGGGGATGTGGTGGGATGTGAGCGCTCCGAGGGGGGAGCGACGTGCGGGGTGGAGACGCGCCGCCGCTGATACAAGATCTTTTCGGGCGGTGGACGACGTCGCATTGTGTCGCGAGCGCGGCTCTGGGACTCCTCCCCTCGCTGCTCCCGTTCCTCTCGTCTTGAGCCCCCCATCCGTCAGGCGTCTTTCGGGAGAGCCCGTCCGTCGTGGCGAGACACCTCGCTCGACGGCCTTCGTCATCGCACGTCATGTCCTTCTGGCCCGAGTCGCACCTCCCCCTGCCTCGTCGAAAGCTTGGAGACCCAAAGTCTCCGTGGCTGCCTCCTTCCCTGCCCTCCGCTGCGCGGACCTCACGCCTTCCCATCCATCCATCCATCATCCTCCCCACCCCTTACATCTTCCATCGGGCGTGCGGGGGGGGCGGCTGGGGCGGTGTATGGCGTGGCGCCCTTGGGGTTCGGGCGGTATGTGAGCGCGCCGAGGGGGAGGGGGACGTGCGGGGGGAGACGCGCCGCCGCTGATACAAGATCTTTTCGGGCGGTGGACGACGTCGCATTGTGATCGACGCTGCGTCCTGTGGAGCGCGAGTGCGGCTCCGGACTCCTCCCCTCGCTGCTCCCGTTTCTCCCCCCTGCGGCGCTCTTGAGATCCGCATCCGTCCGGCGGGGACCGAACGTCTTTCGTCGTGGCGAGACACTCGCTCGGTGGCATTCGTCATCGCACGTCGTGCCCTTCTGGCCCGATGCAAGTCTGCTCGTGCCTGCCCCTCAGCCGACGCCGTGGCCCTCGTCGAAAGCTTGGAGGAGAACGAAAGTCTCCGGGGCGCGGACCGTCCCGCCCATACATCTCCCTCGCTGCCTCCGCTGCGAGATTTCCGTCTTTTCCCATCTACCTACTTCTCACCGTCGCTAACCCCCTCCCCTCTCCCCCCACAGGAATTCGAAGACCCCGCACCCGCCTTCCCCGCCGTGCTCGCGGACGACCTCGCAGACGAGGACGGCGACGAGGTCGACGAGCTGTTCGCCGCGCCGCGCATAGGCGCGGCGTGGGCGGGGGCGGGGGATGGAGACCGAGGTGGAGGATAACGTGGGCGTGAATCCCGGCGGGACGAGCGCCGCTGCGCTGATGAGGTGAGTCTTGCTTCCCGTCCTCCAGCTGCACCTCCCCCATCCTCTCCCGTTTCGCCCGCGCTCAAAGCTCGAAGCTCAAAGCACCCCCACCCCCCCACCAGCCGCTGACTCCTCCTCTCTCTGTTGCAGACGATCGCGCACCGCCTCCGCGCAGCCGATGGCGATGGAGGACGACCTGCCGCCGCTGCCCGACGCGGACGATGCGGACGGCGTCGAGATGGAGGTGGATGCGGATGCGGACTCCGGGGAGGGGAGCGGCTCGGGCGACGCCATGCTGGCCGGCGCGACGCTTGGTGGCAAGCGCAAGCGTAGACGCCCGCGCGTTACGATTAAACGAACGGCGCGCTTAATGCCGTTGTAAAGACCTTTCTTTCTTTCTTCTTTCTCTTTTTCTTTTCTTTTCTTGTTCCTCCAAGTTCTCTCTTACAAGTTCTCTCTTACCACCGTTTCCCTTTCCCTTTCCCTTTGCCTTGCCTTTGCCTTAAACTTGCTCTGTCGATGGATCTCCGTTCCGGACTAAGTAGAGGTTATCGTCTCTCCCTAGGCCTCCTGTAATAGTAATACCGCGCAATCCTCTGCATTTTCCGTTCGTTGATCTCGGATGTCGTTCGTGTTTCGTTGCATGCTCACTTGAGTTCCTGTCGGTCGCTTGAAGTTGTTGATGCCCTTACTGCCGTCAGCATCGGACACGTGCCAAATTTCACCCTCATACTGTTACCAACACCCGGACCGCTGCAAGCGCCTGCCAATGCCATGGCCGCCACTCGAGAGCGTACCAAACTCTCTGTAGCTGATGAACCAGAAATTCCACATGCCTATGGCCCTCACGTTCTTTCAGATGAATCCGCCGAGCTCAGGCTGCAACGAGACACCTGTGATTGGCCGCCCCTGCCGGCGCCGTCTCATCCTCGGTGGCCAACTCCCTGTACTGTAACCGTGCTAATCAACAACTCTTATCAACCCCTTGACTCTCAGGTGTGAGCCAAAAGCTCGCTCGCCCCAATCACCAGCGCCACACTGGCACTTCATCGATGGTGGCCCGTGGGCGACTCGGTCGAAGTTTTTCTCCTGTGCGCCGTAGAGGTTCTTTCTGCCTGCCTCGCGGTACACCATACCATATCGTATTAGCTACCTCCAAGCGTCCACGCCCTGCCATCGCCCCGGACTCCGAAGAATCGCTGCCCGCGGCCCACGGGGAATCATGGCTGGTATCAATATACGAATCGTACGACCACCCTTCGCGCGTCTCGAAGCATCGTTCACACAGGCCAGTTGCCCGCGACCAAGTTCCCGTCATTCCGAAAGGCGCATGCGAGTTTCGAGTGGGTCGCGCAGAATGACTGGGACGGCCGCGAAAGAAAACGTTAAACGCGACGAGAACAGGTGCGTTCCGTTAAAGTTGCCATTTTGATGCTATACAACCCAGTCTTCCGGACAGTACGATGTTCCTCCGGATGTGGAGCGTGCACGAGATGATGGGCGCTGTACGATAACGGGGATACCGCCGATGTTGCACTGAAGTGGATCGTGCCCGCGTTCTACAGTTGCATGGTACGTGATGTTGATAGTGCGCGCATTGCAGTGTTGAAATCTTTAGGTCTTGAGGGGGAATGAGCCAGGCATGGAGCCTTGGAATGGCAAGAATCCTTATCCTGCTCTTAATGTACCTGCCAACGTCCTCACGCTGCGCGCCGATCTCCAACTTCACTTCCACAACTGTCAACCACAATTTCGCAATAGACGTGGACGACGACTCCCGCGTCGTTATTCCCCGTGACATGGGTGATGCCCAGAAACTCCTCCCCGCGCGTCTTCCGCGCCCTAGCATCGGCTATGACCCCGACCCGACCAACCCACTTTTCTCCGCCTCCGCCTCCGCTACTTACTCTATGAGCTTCATGCTCCTCGGTGGGGACGTTTCAGAGAAATACCCCCCCGTATGTGATCGTGCAAGCTGAGTGTGGCCGGCCCCTGTTCCGACCCCGACGGCGAGATGGCGCCGCTGAGCGATGAACGGTGGCAGTCCGAGCTCGGCCAAACCATCCTCGCGGACGTGCTACGCACCGAACTGGCGCGTAGCCACTACTATTCCGAGCGAGATCGAGATTTCAGCTCGGAGACGCCGACGACAAACTCGGACTCCGAATCAGACTCGTTGGTGGGCGATGCAACGCAACTGCCTGCTGCGGACGTCACGGAGCCGAACCACGTAGCGGTTGACGAATCATCGAGCCAGCAGATTTGGGGAAAGTCTGTCGTCTCTGACTGGGACGCGCCGTGGGCTGACCCTTGGTCTGCTGAGGAGCTCCCCGGATCATACGAAATCGAGCCGGTGCCGCAACACCCAGGCTTCACAACGCCGACGATGAATGATCATGAGCTATGGGAACTTGAGTGGCAGAGGGAATAACTTCCCGCCTGGAACAGTGGGTCTGAAGTATGACTTCTTGTACAGCCGCCGGGAAATAGAATTGCTATCGTGAGACGGCATTGTCAATGTATGTACTCGCAAGATTCCGAGGGCTTGAATGAATAGGTGATCATTCTCAGCAGCCGTTCTCGGACGCCGATGACGGCGGACACACGATCGTCGTCGGCGACACAGATCTGGTCCTGCTCATCTTTTGCTCGGAGCGTTGATCCAAAGGCAAAGCGATAGATAATTATGCAAGGTCTTTTTACAAATGCGGGTATGAGAATGCGTGTACAAAGTCCGTAAAATCTCTGACAATACACCTAAGCCCTCAAATGCTTCCCGAGCACGTCGGTGCGGCAGAACTTGGTCCTGCATCCCGTGCAGGTGACCTGCACATCCAGATGCGTCCTCGATCGTATGTGCTTGACGATCTCCTTGATCCCCTCGCCGCCGGACTGCTTCAGACATGACCTCCCATCTTTCCATCCGCACAAGATAGCCGTGTTCCGTTGAAGCTGGTGGTCTTCATAGAGGTGATCGGCAAGGCGTTGGCTCGCCACCGATGCCCCGCAGTTGTGCCAGTGGCATTGTATGATGGGAGTTTCGTCGTAAGCAGTCTTCGTCGCCTGTTTGAGGATTGGTTCGATCTCAGACTGTTTGAGAGTGCGGGCCAATGGGCACGCGGAGGACGCTGCGCTGGCGGCCGGTGAGGGCGCTTTGATATCGGCGACGGCCCTGGGGCAGCAGTCAAAATGTGCGAGGAGTAACAAGTCGGGGGAGACTTACAGCGGGTCGAATCTCTGCGTGGCTCGCTTCTCGGCCCGCACGCGAGCCTTTTCCCTCACAGGCGCACTCTGGCCGTGCGTTTCAAGCGGCAGTTGTTCCCGATAATACGAAATTGGGGACACGCCTCCCGATACAGAGTGCACGCCTTGAGGAGGAACACTGGTCCACGCCGAGCCCAATCCAAGCGTATTGAAATTGCTCTGTACATTGGCGGCAGTGGGAAAGCCCATTGGCGCTTGAATACTGGGCGAAGGCGCGGAGGCGGTCCGGACGAGGGGGAACGGCGGGCTTGGGGCAGGCGAAAAACCATTGAAGGCACCGGACGGCACGTCGGCTGACAGAGGACGGGAGAACCCGTCAAAGAGAGGCATGGAGGGGTTCTGGTGGGAAGAAGAGACGGCGTTCTGCGACGGTGGCAGTGTGGCAAGCGGACGTGCGGCCGGGGTCGAAAATAAAGGAGTGGATTTGCGCGTACTGAAGCGGAGTTAGTGACCAGCGGACCAGGATGGAGGACGTGACACACTTCGCAAACCCATCTGTGAACTGAATCTTGTGAGCTACGACACCAGAGTTGAGAGACAACCTGTCGTCCATGGACTGGATATCCTTTGGTGGGAGAATCGGAGAAGCAGGGAGCGGAAAAGTGGGAGCGAGCCAGCTGAGAGGGAATTGGTGAGTAGCGGACGAAAAGAGACGACGGCGTCGCGCACCTCGCAGAGTATTCATGCATGTATGGACCCTCGTGCGTCTCGACGTCGGCTTGGAGAGAGACGGCCTGGCTATCCTGCACAGGAGTGGTCGGCGGGATGCCCATCGTATCTAGCTCAGCGTTCAACTGCCTGCAAATGCGTTACGCGTGTCAATACGGTGTTTGCGCGGACAGCATGAGTGGCACACCTCAGATCCATCCCATCTTTGCTGGGAGGAACGTATGTGGCTCGAAGGAAGGCATCGACGTCGAGTCCCTGGTCGAGGAGGAACAAGTAGATGGCTTCGTCCGTCTCGCTCAAAGGAACTCTGTAGGGGTGGGTGGGACGGCTGTGGTCACTGGTACGAGAGGTTATCTCAGTACAACTGAGACGATAAGAGAAAATTCCGCTCACTTCCTGGCCAGGCCATACTCTGTGCGATTGGGCGACATCGAGGAGCGTATCCGTGAAAAAATACGAAAGTATGTGGGAGAAGGAGGGCAGGGAGGGTGGTTGATCGTCCGAAAAGGTGAATTCGAGAGGTCAATGAGTGAGTGGCACCGAGTAGTGAGTGTTGAGGGAAAGAGAGAAAGAAATAGAGAACGCGCTTGGAACGCGTCACCTAAATAGTTGCAAAGTTTGGTAGTCCAAGCGAGCAACGTGACCGCGCACCCAAATGAGCAACGAACAGAGGAACAATGGACTCAACCTTAAGTGTACCTGCAGTGGATTGGGTCAAAGCGAGTAACGTGATCGTGCATCCAGACGAGTAATGGACAGAAGAACAATGGGCTCGACCGGGCGTGTGGCTCCACGATTGGAGTTCATGAAAATGTCGGCTAGAGCCGCAAGATCTTGATCATGACTATGGCTCGTATTGCATTGCATTCAAATTGCATTGGATCGAAGCAGATGTCACTCGCGCGAGCGTTTCCTCGGCCGGTGGATAACTAGTAACTATTCGTCTGTCACGAGAGTGTATGCGTTGTCCCAGACTGTTTGCGGGCCAGACTTTGAGAAACCGGGTTCCAAAATGAATATCTGGTCGGCGTTCCTTCCGTATGGAATACGCTTGAGCCATCACGAGTGACTTCACCATTGACCAACAGAACGCAATCCAGAAAATGCAAATCCCGTGCCCGGCGAGCGAGAGTGCTCGCGTTTGCGTTCATATACGCAGAAAGCCGAGGCAGGATCCCCCAAAGAACCAGATCAACCCGTCCTTCAGATCTAGAGCGAAGATTTGCGTTCGAAGTTTCAATGAGCTCCAGCAGTCGTAGCGCAGACTCGGAGTTTCGAAGCGAACTCGTTGATACCATGAGGCGGCGAGCAAGCGGCGAGCCACATAAGATACTACCCCAAGTTGAAGCAGGAGCGAAAGAAGCACTCCTACTCAGCAAGCGGGTTTTCTGTTCCAATGTGCGCCGGCGTGCTAGTAAAGCAAAGCCATGGATGACTTGCACGCAGCCTGAGAGGGTTGGTACGCGGCGAAGTATGATTGGTCCGGAGGGATACGGCTCCACGATACTTACGACAGCGATCTGACGGAGATTCAGGCCCAGGGCAGTTAGGTGAGAGCGGACTCAGCGGAGTGACCATCACATACATTGACCTGCTCATCGAGAACATGCACGCCCGTATGATAACATTTTCCACAATGCTCTCAAAGACAGATATGCGCAGTTCGGGAAGGGGCAAAGCAATCGTCGAATTCAGATGACGTCAAGACTCCCGCCAACATCGAACAAAGTCGTCGCTACAACGTGGCTTGTTGAGTTTCACGAATCACAAGGGAGCCTAAACACCCGTCCTCCTGGCAATCCATTCTCCACCCGGCATGTCGGCACGTGAGAAACACATTGATCATAAGTGATAGACGGATCACAGCGGAGTCCAACGACAACATCGGATCACTCAAACGGCGGAGTACACCACATCATGGAAGAACAGACCGTAGACACCGCCCTCGGCTCCTACGTTGGTAGCCTGCGCGACTTGAATGGATGTAAGTTCAGCTTCAATATGCGAAAAGAGGAGCCACGAACTACTGAGGTTTGTGTCAATGGAATATCCACCAAAGGAGACAAAGTTTCCGTTGGCGGTGACAGAGAAAGAGCTGGGACCTGTGCTGTTCCCGTATTTCTACATCAAGTATGTGTCAAATAACGAGTTTCAGCGCGCTACTACTCAATCGCTCACCTTCGAAAGCCGAAGCGTTCCGGTGTTGGTGTTGAAAATTGCGAATTGCAAGTTCACGACACGAATACCATATGGCGACTCGTTGCCGTGAGTTCCGGTTACTGCGATAATCTGCTCGCCATCTAAAAACAAGATGTCAGTACTCTTCAGAGTCAGAGACCCCTCGAGTGTCCTTCACCGGCGATATCGATCTTGTCGGTATTCAAGTTTTTATCAGTACAGTCTGCGTTCGTGCCATGGGACACAGTGCTTTTGCTCGTGTCGCTCTTTTGGTATGTGATGTCGATGCCATCAATCTCATCAAGATATCAGTCTGGTCATGGAAAATGTCCCAAGTCCGATGGCACTAACTACAGCGCCGTACCGGATGACGACTTTGGTGATTGGATTTTTGGTGTTGATACCCCCCGATCCCCCGCTTGAGATGACTGTACTTCACGATGAGCAACAAATGAACGAGTGGATGCTCTATCCTCACCCTTCTCGATGTCGTTGAAGTGCCCTGCATCTTTGATGTACCCGATTGTCGGGGACTGGACGATCGCCGTGGTGTATTGGGTCATTGTGATTTGTGCCATTGTTGAATGAGAAGCAGAGAGAGTATTCAGCCTGAGAAGGGTGAGTAGTTCTACAGCAATGCTCGACCTTTATATCGGTCCATGGAACAGAGCCGAAGGTGGTTTGCTACATCTGGCAGTTCCATTTTTTTCCTGTGGACGAAGCCCGCACTGAACTGCGGCTAGGAACATGCAGCATGCCAGGTTCAGAAGCTCACTCGACGTCTGCACTAGAACATACTAAACATAAGTCGCAAAGGTTGCCGTGTTCGATCCAATTGAAGGCGTGACAGACCCAATTTTCAACCAAACTCATCATTGCAATCGTGAGATGATAAGTGAATAGTGTCCTTTGAGGACACGGTGTCAATAGCACATCCTGAGCCAAGGGAAACATGTATCCCAGGTTTCCCAAAGTTATTCAGACGAGCGTTCTCACTGGTGGGTGAAAGAAATCTGTGGTTTATTGATCGTGCCGTGTAATTCTACCTACCTACCTCAGGTCTGCTGCCTCGCCGGTGCGAGACACATGAAATGCCAAGTTTGTATCGATCAATAGTGCTGAATGTCACTGTCGTGCGTATAATTTTCCAGTGCTATAAAGTCACCGGTTCTCAGATCGAAAAATAAGGAGAATGAACGCTGAGCGGACAAACGGCGGAGGGTTTATCGATCAATCTGATACTTTCTGGTAGGCTACTCGGAATTAAAAGGTCGTTACACGCTGTCGCCGCAAGGATATTATTGCTTTGCGCGGGCCGGTTCGGATGAATAACACTCAGAGAGGCTGCCACACATATTCGTTTGAGGTGGGGAAGCACTGAGCAGTGGAAGCTCCAACTTCTCGGACCACCGGTATCCAGGTCTTGAGACCATGGTTCGGCGGTCTGCAGTTGCACATGTTGTAATTGCTCAGATGTTCCTGTGTGATTAAAGCATTGAGCATCCGATAGACACAGGGTCCGATGATCGGAGGACCAGATGATGCAGAATAAACCAGGCTCCAAACTTGACACCGGCAGAGACACCAGATCTGGATGCTTGAATTTACGAGGAGGGATGGACAAGACACACAAATGCTATGGCGAAAAGACAAGATCTGGGTCATCAAAACGGCTGCACTCCGACACTGAGGAACGAGAGTCCATATAACCCGCCGGAAACGTTTTTTTCGGTCGCTTGCCCAACTAGACGGCGGATATCACTCTCACTCTGATCACGCCCGATGGAAATGAAACGCACTGCTATCGTCACTGTCCACGGAATAGCCACCGAAGGACACAAAAGTGCCGCCATTGGCGGTCGCAGAGAAGGTGCTTGAACCTCGCCCAGTCCCGAAGACCTGTGCCTCATTCCTCAGCAAACAGAGTTGCAAAATACGGAGAAGGTCGCTGGCCTCGGTCAGTCGAACTTCGCCAGTTCTTTTATCCTGAATCGCAAATTGAATGGAGACGACCCGAGGGCCGAAGGCACGAGTCTGCGAAAAGCCGTGCGTCCCGGCTACAGCGATAATTTGCTCGGTATCTGGATCAAGGCCTTAGAGTAAATGCACGCATAGCGTCGTTGACTGCTCACCGCTAAAATCAATGTATGTCCGTTTCAATTCACCATCGGTCGAGTAAGGGATGTTCCGTGAGAGATCACGACGGTGGTGAACCCCGCGATTTCGTTTTTTCTGTAGGTCACCGTTATTCCGTCGATCTCAAAAATGCCAGTCTGAGAATACCAAGAGAGAATAAAGCAAATGCATCTTACCAGCTCGCCATGTAAGATCTGTAACCTCGCAATGGGGTTCACAGTGTTGATCATGGCATCCAGATAGACTGCGTGCAGAAGTCGTTAGTAAAAATGCAGAGAAATAGAACACCCCCCACTCTTCTCAAAATCGTTGAATCGGCCACCAGTGAAGTTCGTTCCAACGGTGGTGGATTGGACGAGGGCGGTCGTAAGCTCTGCGCGCCGGGTGGTACTAGTTGTCATGATTGAGCGAGATGGTAATCGAGGGATGAGAAACGAAATCGGTGCTTACGAAGGCTGACGTGCGTATCACATAAACCGAATCGTGCGTGAGATGAACGAGGCATAAATTTCGAAATTTGTGCCTTGTGGCATGTCGTGCCTGCGGCATTCGTCCGGTGATTATACTCGCTGATGATAGCGTCCGGGTCGCACCCGTCCTCCTGGAAACACAGCAAGTCTGCAAATCGCGTAATCTGCGCGTCAATGATGTCTGGGTGCACCCGCGCCAGGTCAATGAGCCTGAAGCGCCGTGAATTGACGATAGTTGTGGCCGACAATTTGCCCACCGGTAGAGGTCCCACGCCAATCTGCCGGTGTTCAGTCGCTGTTGGGGGTGCAAAGCTGGAAAGGGTACCTACAAATCTGCGGTTTTTTATCTTCCCAGGCTACGTTATTCGGAAACCGGAATTTAAGCGAAGTTGATGATCTGTCGTAGTAGTACTGAGTGTACGCAAATCAAAATTGAATTGGCTACGACGGAATGACGCACCTCGCTGGGAAACAAGATGTCGGCAAAAACAAGGGCTGACTTTCGTAACTGATAGCACGGGGTACAGATCTAGAGTAAAATAGCCCGGCGAGCTAGATAAGAACTACGTGCAGGTCAGCGTCGCACAAGAGGCAGAGAAACGAGTAAATTCACATCCGCTGTCGTTGTTAGCCATTTCGGTGAACC
>QVIE01001444.1:0-10124 GCA_013387415.1 Panellus pusillus | reverse complement strand
ATACTATGTGAATATTTCTTGTGAAATCCAGGTACTTCGGCAGCAGGAATGTATACAAGGCGCAGATACGGGTCCATCTGATCTGTGCCGTTTCGGCCTCGCGCCGCACCTGATCCATTGGCACAGCCACATGATGACGGTAACACAACGGTCACTGAGAACTGCTACTCAAGGAGAAAAATGTCATGGGCACAGCCACATGATGTGTCACCATCTCGGGATTCTCCTCCTCTGCGGAGACGGTCATGTGTTTGGCTGGGTTTGTGCCTAATTTTTGTGTGAATCCCATATTCTTCTCAGCTGATTTCCAGCTGGGTTTCAAGTGACTGGGCGTGTACTTGATGGCATCGTGAGTGAGTATAGTGTGCCGGCTGCCCGGCGGGCAACGGCACACCTGGCTGCAGCTTTGTGTACTATTCTGCATGACCGGCCGGGCTTTGTTTTGTGTTTTTTCACCAATGGTCCTACTGGCTTTCTATAGTAATTCACACAATTTGTGCGAACTCGAGATCTAATCAAGTTGCCTCTACCAATCATGATTTATCCAAAATCTCACTCGATCTTTGTTCCGAGCCACCTGCTGAACATGAGGCTGCCTCATGGCACCGGAGCAGGCTGAAGGGCAGGCTCGGCTAAGAGAACAAAGCAGTGAGTGTGACAGAATCTCAAATGACAGTTCAGCAATGGAACAAACCTCAGTTGCACCTCACGGCGCAAATGACAGTTGATTATCCGCCGTGTGTGTCCCCGGCACGGCGTTGAAATGCCTAAAATGTTGATCATCTGTCTGTATCTTGTCCCTTGGGGGCGGAGTGATCAAAGCCTGATACTCACGTCTTCGGGCCGATTACATCTTATCGCATCTGATTGCAATCTGATTGTTCGAATTTGTCCAACCTAATCAAGTGCACGAGGCTGTATGCCGCCACCGATCATGGCATTTGGGGAGGCCAAAGCAAAGACTACGCCCCGGAAACAAACTAATTATAAAGGAGTGGCAGCGGCCTCAGCGAAATGTCCAAATGACAAGCTTTCACCCGCCGTGTGAAGCCGAAAGACAATCACCTGCCAATCGTCCTTCCGAGTATGGATGGGCTTTGCTTGAAAGCCCAATGAGTACCAAGTCGATGGCGAGGAATACTTATTAGGCAATGCAAATTTTGAAACGTCAGAACGAACAAAGAGGAACGGCAGCCACCGAGAACAATAAGCGGAACAATGGTTCTAATCGCATCAAGGCTCTGTACAAAGCGACACAAACAAATGTATAAAAGCACGGGCATGAACGAACCTCTTGCGCAACATCCCGACTCTATGGCTGTAATACTGTGCCATAATTATCTGACACACAACTACGCCCTTTTGTACAAATAATTTCACCACCCTCCCATTTTAACATAAAGTTCACCACCTACTGCGCCTTGCAAATATCCTACAGGAACAGAAACGTCTGCCTCAGAAGAAATTCACGTACTCAGCTTGAAAACGAAAAACTCACATCTTGATTGCACAGATTGTGACAACCGCTCTGTGGTAAGAGTGAGCTGCATCCCGACACATCCTCATTTTGTCACTGGCAATTCATTACGCCATAGAGAATTCACTTTCTGCAACATTCGCAGAAAAATTCACTACTTGTGTCCCCGAAAATTTCCACTGCTTGCAACATTCAAAAAAAAATCACTACTCCAGACCCCCGAAAATTTTCACTGCTTGCAACCTTCACAAAAAAAAATCACCGTTATTCACAAAAAAAAACACTACTCATGACCACCGAAAAATTTCACGGCTTGCAACATTCACAAAAAATTCACTACTCACGACCACCGGAAATTTTCACTGCTTGCAACATTCACGAAATAATTCACTACTGTAGTAATTCGACCGAGTGTTCAGGGGGTGTTACGCGTTACGCTAACTGTTCATCGGCCCAGGTGTTCATTTTGATTGCCGAGCCGTTACGGATGCCCCAATTGTGCGGAAATGTGACCGCCTCGGGTGCCGATAGCTAAATCTAGGCCTTTTTGAGCAGATTTCAGAAGAAATTTTCATTTTTGGCCTTTTTTTAGGCCCAGAATAGCGTGGGAAACTTTCGGGTAACTGTTCAAGCCTGGCGCGTTACCGTTACGGAGGCACTAAGTGTTCAGTTCACCGGCCGCCGTTACGCGTTACGTGAACACCCGGTCGAATTACTACAGTATGGCTGTAATACTGTGCCATAATTATCTGACACACAACTTCGCCCTTTTCAACAAATTATTTCACTACCCTCCCATTTTTGACACAAAGTTCACCACCTGCTGCGCCTTGCAAATGTTCCACAGGAACAAAAACATCTGCCTCAGAAGAAATTCACGTACTCAGCTGACAACAAAAATTCACATCTTGGTTGCATGGATGCATGTCACAACCTCTCTGTTTTGAGAGCGAGCTCACCCCGACACATTCTCAATTTTTCACTGGCAATCCATGCCACCGCAGAGAAATTCACTGCTTGCAAGATTCACGAGAAAATTCACTACTTACTCCCAACCATCGGAAAATTTCACAGCCTGCTCAGAACATTTTTTCTTTTTCACAAGTTGAATCAAAGAAATTAACTCACAACTTCACATCACATTGACATCTCGACTTGTTGATTGCTCAGTTGACGCTAGACTTTAGTGTTGCCACGGCTCGGCTCGGCTTTTGATGGCTCCAGAGCCATCACGTCAACAAGCCGAGCCGACTCAGCCGAGCCATCTATACTAGAATAGCCGCGGCTCCGGTCAGCTCCGGTCCTTGGGTGCCCCGCTGCGCACAGGGCATAAATGGAGATTGAAGCCTATTTTTGATAAGTTTTTTTCACTCATATATTGCTAAGGCTGTAAGCTGAATGGAGTCAAGGCAAGCCACTCGCCGCTAGGGATCGGCACCGTACCGTATACGGTACGGCCGTACTTTTACGGCGTAAGTACGGCACCATCCGTACCGTAACCGTACCGTAACGAGGTGCTCGGGAGGCCAGTACGGGTACGGCCGTACCGTACTCGGCCCGGTTGCCGATGTGTCGGCAGCACTCGTGACAGCCTAAATCTTGTCGAGAAGACTCGAAACGGTTGCCATGAGTGTTTCCGGATCCTCACGGCGACCCTGGGCACCATTTGGCCTGTTGCCAAGCCCTGCCGAACATCGGCGTACGTGGTACGGCTGGTACGGTAGGTTGCCGTACCGTACCCGTACCGTATTCGGTGCGTCCAAAACCTGGTACGGGTACGGCCGTACCCGTACCGTACCGTACCGTACTGCCGTATGTACGGTACGGTGCCGATCCCTACTCGCCGCGAGCCGAGCCGTTAAGGCTGCTGTGTTAACGGCTGGCTTGGCTCGGCCAATTTTCGGCTCAGCTTGACGGCCAGCCGGAACATTGCAAAGCCGCCGGGCAATAGAGATAGATCTCAATGTTGGCAGCCCCAATGCATGTAGCTTGGTGCCTGTGTCAATTTTTGGGCAGGATTGGTGTGGAAAGTTTCAGTATGGTAAAGGGAGTGGTGAATTTTTCTGAAAATGAGGTTGTGAACAAAAAAAGATGATGACAGGCTGTGAATTTTTTCAACGAAACATTGCTGTGAATTTTTTCGTCACATCAAACAGGGTGTGTCAAAGTGGATGAAAGGACTGCGGTGCATGCAACTGCTGCAAGTGAGGCAGTGGATTTTTTTTCCCAGTTGCTTGGTTGAGGGACACCAAATGTTTCTGCAGGTTGCACATCTTTTCGAGGCCCACTCAGATTGTGTGTTTTGGAGGCAAGGTGGTGAATTTTTACAGGAAAACAACACCTTAATTATGGCACAGTATTACTGCCATACTACAGTACTTGCGACCATCAGAATTTTTCACAACCTGCTCACAAGTTTTTTCACTACTTAGGTTGCGGTGTGGACACAGCCAACGTAAGCGGCATAGGGACTACCCACCGAGATGGTGTTCTGCATGCTGGTGTGCAGAAGGGCCGCCACAGTGAGGTGCCGCATTGGAACTGGGGCGGCATGAGGTAGGGGGGAATGCGGGGAGATGGACGGTGTGCAAATCAAACAGATTCAACGGGAAAAACAGATGGTACAGTTTCAAGATTAAATGGTCTATTCCTCTTGAGGTGACAGCTTAGTACAGAACTCGATTGAACTAATGGACCTGAGGCCAAGGAGTGCAGGGGACAGGGCAAGGATGTCACGATGGAGGTGCACAGAGTGTGCACACAGAATAGTGAGGCAAAGCGGCCAGGGATGGCAAGTAGCGGCAGCACCGCAAGGCAACGTCGTACAAAGGTGAAGTAATGGACAGGTCGATAGGTCGTTGTAGCACTGGTGCAGGGTGGAGTACGGAGAGGTAGATACTGATAGGCCTGCCGTCTGTACATGAGGGGCGTACAGCATGAAGAGAGTTGAATGCGCAAGCCGACAGCACAGGGAGATCCCAAGGAGGAATGACGTCGAAGGCAGCACGCACGAATCGCGACAAGCCAAAGCTAGCTGTTTGACCTTTGTTGTACTTTTCCTCCAAGTGTTCGCCAAGTGGGGAACGAGCGGAGCGTTGAGAGCCGAGAGCCAAGGCCGATGATGCACATGAGTACTAGTGAGAACGGTACGATAATCGATTTTGAAGCCAGAGCCTTGATTCCGGTGATCCAATCATCAGCGATGCCCGACGCGGCCGCCCGTTTCCCATTCTGCAATTACTCATACCATGAGCTCTGATCCCATCCATACATTTCTAATGGAAGCCCACAACATATGCGTCCAGGCTCAATTCATTGTCGATTCTCTACCCAATGCAGAACTCCCTGCTGTTGAACGCAGTGTCCACCAACTCGGGGCTGTACAACAGATTGTGGCTGTTATTGACGACCCTTCAGTTACGGAGAATGTCCGAGAGGAACTTCTGGCCACTGTTCTCAGTCTTTTGCTTCCTTTGGAAAACTTCATCTCAGACCCCCCACCCCCGCCGGCTGTCTCTATCCCAAGGCAGCGCACAGGAGGCCAGGCCGTCCACGCTATGCCTTGACATCCAGCGTGCTCATCAACTTCATGATCTGGGGAACACCTACGAGGAAATAGCAAATGCAATGGGTGTTGGCCGCCGGACTTTGTACCGCCATTTCGAAAATAATGGAGTCCCAACTGCACGTCTCGCTTTCACGGAGATCGACGATGATGCCTTAGACGAGATTGTTGCGGAGATATCGCTCGCACACCCATTTGTTGGCTCTGTCATTGTGGCAGGCCATTTGGAATCCCGGGCATTCATCTCCCTCGTCTTCGGGTTCAGCACAGCTTACGGCGTGTGGACGAGATGGGAGTGCTGGTGCGGTACGTTAATTCAGTGTTTCTAACTTTATTTGAGGCTCATTCTCTCAGCTGGGCGGGAATAATCAAGCGTCGAGTTTACAAGGTCCGCGGCTCTAATGCTCTTTGGCACGGCGATGCTAATGAGAAGCTGCGGCCTTGGGGTTCTACGTTCATGGCTGTATTGATGGTCACTCGCGTCTTATCATCTACTTGGCATGTCGAGCCGATAAGCGCCAAGCGACCGTTGCTGAGCTATTCCCTTAGTTCTCCACGGTGGTCGCGGAGACTGCGGCCGTGAGCTCGCATGGGTGTGTGGAGAAGTCCGGGAACAGTAGTGTACATGTGCCTGTACACTCCGTTACTTCCCGGGCCCCGGCGTTCCTAAGCGGGACGTGCCGTGTAATCTACCTACCTACCTACCTACCTGGGTGCCGTTGCTCAGTTTGGTTGGCCGAGTCGCGGCAGAGGGGGATTTTGGGACAGAGAACAATGAGGTGGAGCGCCTCCTGATTGCGCATTGGGGAGCCGCTCACAGGGCGTATCTCCGAGGACGGTGTGTTTCCTCCTCCCATCATCGATTTCGGTGCTGATCCAAAGCCAGCTCTCGCCACAATGTACGAATTGAGCGTCTTTGGAGAGATGTTCGTAAGGATGCTATGGAAACATTTCGGCAGATATTCGACTATCTCGACAAGAACGATCTCCTTGACATGGACAACCCTATCCACAGTACGTGTTTATTCCTTGTCTTCCAATCACGGATACAGGCTGCCCTTGATCGTGCTCGGGATGCCTGGAACCACCACCGTTTGCGAACGGAGCATGACAAGACCCCGATTGCCATCTATGAACTCAGCCGCACTGCTGCAATCACCCGGGGGTACTGGACCGGGGATCCCGGGGATGATCTTCATGTGGCATCTGATCCTCTCTATGGTTACGATGGCCATGCGCCCCAGCCACTGCTTCTGATACCGAAAATGAGCCCCTGGATCGCGCCCAGCAGCCAGTTGGTTCAACCGAAGAGCGGCAGGCGGGTATTCTGGTTAACAGCGATGAGGAGCTCACGGCAGCGGAGGAGCTTTTGGGAGACTTTGACTGGACAAGGGATGATGGAACTGGGGATTGAGGTCTACTGTCAGCTGTATTATTGATGATGGCTCGTGTCGGACCCGGAGAGACTGCACAGTCGTCTACCTGATCCAATTTCTATAGTACATGGGAAATGGATACAGAAGAGGTTAGCACTGGCAGTATACATTGTTTCTTCAGATACCGCCGCAATGGATACCGATTTTTCTTCAGCCCGTGGGAGCATAGGCTGCATACAGCGTTTACGCCTGACATGGGTTCGTCATCACTATCTCCGTCATTGCTGCTGATAACGCTGATCTCGCCCATGACAAGTTGACAACATGTCCCGCTGTCGCGCTCGCTCGCGCGCCAAACGCGTGACGCCATCAACTTGATCACATCAACGTGCCAGCTCATCTCTGTCCTCCTCCACCATCTCCGTCCACACGGCCTCCGTTTGCAACACATTCCGACGCATCCGTGTTCGCATTCGCGCCCCGCAGCGGTCCTCACCCCGTTTGTTCAAAAACCTACTTGGGCTTTGGGCCAGTGCTTCGCATGGCAGTACGAGTCCTTTTTTTGCTACCATTGAGAAAATAAAAAGAAAGGCAGTAGCGGATTGAACTTGTTTCGGTATCTCATCTATTCTCAGTGTTTTTTTTTTTTCTTTTTAAATCAACTTCTGAGAGGCTAAGTAGATGCATTCATAGCATCCCTAGAAACATTTCTGCCTACTCAGATTTCTTAGCTAGACATGCCCCTTGCTGTGGGACCATTTCCATTGTGCGACTTCGGATTCAAGAAGCGAAAAATTGTAGTGTCTTTTTTTCTTTTTCAAACCAACTTCTGAGAGCCTAGAAGCATTCATAGCATCCCTATGAACATTTCTGCCTACTCAGAATTCCCTAGCTAGACATGCCCTTGCTGTGCGACCATTTCGTTTGGTGACATCGGATTCAAGGAAGCCGAAAGATTTGTAGTGTCTTTTTTTCTTTTTCAACCAACTTCTGAGAGGCTAGATGCATTCACAGCATCCCTATGAAAATTTCTGCCTACTCAGAATTCCTTAGCTAGACATGCCCCTTGCTGTGCGACCATTTCTGTTTGGCCACATCAGAGCCAAGGAGCCGAAAGATTTTGTAGTGTCTTTTTTTCTTTTCAAACCAACTTCTGAGAGGCTAGATGCATTCACAGCATCCCTATGAAAATTTCTCCTACTCAGAATTCCTTAGCTAGACATGCCCCTTGCTGTGCGACCATTTCTGTTTGGCCACATCAGAGCCAAGGAAGCCGAAAGATTTGTTGTCTTTTTTTCTTTTTCAAACCAACTTCTGAGAGGCTAGATGCTTCACAGCATCCTATGAAAATTTCTGCCTACTCAGAATTCCTTAGTAGACATGCCCCTTGCTGTGCGACATTTCTGTTTGGCGACATCGGAGCCAAGGAAGCTAAGATTTGATTAGTGTCTTTTTTTTCTTTTTCAAACCAACCTCTGAGGCCTATATGCATCTCTAGCATCACTATAACATTCTTCATCTGGAAAACACATTGTCTACATAGATCTAATAGAGCACCGTAGAGCAGTAGAGTCATAGGCATGTACCCTCTATGAGAGAAGCTCATAAATTGATCGTGTGGTAGAGCCATAGAGTCATAGAGCTAGATAGATCTACATAGAGCACATGGTCTCCGATAGACAACAGGTTCCTAGCTACATAACGGATTGACCGGGCAGATCAGGGCCTCGGATTGGTCCTCGGACTCGGATAATACAATTAAAAAATTCATTAAATATTAATGGGTATGGGCGCCATACCCATAATAAGCATGCTATTACCACAGGCTACAACTGTGCAGTACCATCAGCGATCCCATCAACAGGGAGCGCACCGCGGACGGTGCACCCCAGGCACGTTCTCAGGTGCGGTCGCCACACGGCTGCCCACCGTGCCCGTCTTTACGGGTTGACGCCGGAGATCCCTCTGCCACCACGCGAGAGACCCGAGCACCTGAGCGTAGATCAGTCCGTATTTTGCTGCACTACTAATAAATGGACCGGCCTTGCACACATGACCTGGGCCATCGTCAGAGCAAGTCGGAAAATCAAATAGCTGCTCACTACATCCATGACGAACGCAAGCATCTCAGGTGGGAAGAGATTAAATAATATCAGCAGCCTTTCGACGACAGCGGGGGAGAGCACGCACCATAGTGACATGCCGCGGCCCGCCTAACCAACGGTCTGATGCGTGGGTGGCCGAGGGTAGGTGCAGAAGGCGGTTCTTGAGTGCCTGTGAATCTATGCACGGGCCGACACTCTATTTACGCGCCTGCAGCGGTGGTCGGTGCATCCATTTGTCGCATCGGAAAGCATATTCGGGACTGTACGCGAGAATGACTGTAAGAATGTCGAGAGTCGAGACAGGAGGTGCCAAATCAACGCACCTTAGCCAAGTTGCCACGCGTCTCGATTCTCAAATGGTTTGTAGTCCCCAACGAAGGTACTTAGTGCTCACGACACCAGCGCGCTGAGTCACATCGGCATGCCCTGGCTGATTGGAGTAACACGTGAACCTTGATCCGTAACCACCACCACCTTTGGTGATGGAGACCCAGCCTACGTAGCGCACCCCCGTCCGATTACATGCTTATACTCTTCTGGCCATCGTGGATCTTCGCTTCCCCTTGCCTGCCGACGCGCCCGCGCTCTCAGGCTGCTTAGCATCCTTCTCGGAGTTTCGACAAAGGCCGCCATTGCCCCGCGCACGGGTCACATCCCCACTATCGCACGGCCCTGTCTCCTCGCCGAATTGTGTATGACACACCTACTCGAGAAGCATGCTTCAGCGCTGTCTTGAGGAGGGTGGCTGTCTCGAGCTCTCCAGAATGAGCCCGACGAGATGCATGCTATAGCGCTGTCTCTGTCCTTCTGACTCCTCTCTGCCATGCATGAGCGCAAATGTCCTCTGGCCTGGGCTTATAGGGCTCTCCACCAATGAGTGCATCCCTCACCCGGACGCCCTGACTTGCTTCGCTGGCACAATTCGGGTGTTTCGGAGCCCCTCCCGATCTGATCCGGGATCATTTCTTGGCGCGATGATGGTCGCCGTCTGTTTCTTCGGTTTCTCGCTGTGGGCACACACTGTGGCATGGGACTATCTGGGCTCTCTACCATCGGTGCATCCCTATCCTAGCTGTTTGCCTCGCACCATGCTTTGCTGGCTTAGCCCAGTTGACCTTTGATTGTACCCGAACATGGGAAGTGGCACTGTCGAGACATCGATAATTCCGGCTGTTGTACCGATGCTTAGAAATTGAAAAGGACCATCATGTACACTGTGCACATTCTTTGTCGCCTTGCTTTTGCTTCACAATTTACTCAAGTCTACACACTGTTTCTTCTGATTGGGTGTCAACGTCGTGTCTGATGATATGGCGATGGCACCGTGGCCTATCCGCATGCCTTCTGCAAAGGGGCGACCTATGACAGTTATGATCTATTGTGGATGCGGGGATTTTTACCCTGAAGGAGAGAACTCTGACAGGGTCCCACGAGGTTTTATCCGGTATTCCTGCCTCGCAAAGGCCGGCCAATTGTTTCGTATTCCGATTAGACTATCTAACCCCTGGAATGATGGTGTGCTCCTTCGACTTCTGGGAAAACTATGGAAGGATGAAAATCTTAAGTAGTCTACCTAGCTAGTTGTTGGTAAAACTCGTTGT
>QVIE01001206.1:0-16790 GCA_013387415.1 Panellus pusillus | reverse complement strand
CACTGTCCATCTTGATCAACGGACCCGTCGGAGGCGGAAAAGAGTCATCGCCTGAAGAAACCAGTAAGCCGAGTACGCAAAGCTTCACGAAAAGTCGCGAAGCCGGGTTCTAGACGACCGAAAGTTCTCCGGAAGATGTCTTTCCAGCTCTCTGAGCTGGCTCAAGTGCAGCTTACTACAACAGTCTCAGCAAAATTGAGGGATACACAACTACACCGTCTAGATCTACACCAACCGAAAGTTTTTCGACTGGGTCGACTTTCCGTGGATCCACTTTGCATTTCACTGCGTCCTGCGATTTTTGCTCACTTGTCGTCGTGCGTGCCACTCTCTCGGATGTCGCACTCGTGCCAGTGCGCACCCCGACCACGCGAGTATCATAATCCTCCTCCTCCCCTGGACAACTCCGCCGGGATCTTGATTCTCGAGCATGTGCCTGTGATGGCCGAATCTAGTAGCAGCTCGCCTCAACTTCTTACCCTACGCCTATCATATCGCGTACCGTTTCGATAGCTGCATGCTTCTCCATTCTGGGCGACTCTTGTTGCCTCTTGAGCCTACCAAGTGTGCGGTGTGTTTATCTCCTACGCTGCATGTCATGCGAACATCGTTCTTTCTGGTTGTCGCGTTCAATTTCATGGTACTGGCAGGTACTGGCTCTCGGTACCTGTACGGTTGTACCGCTGATCAGCTCGCGAATCCGATTAGCATCTATCCTTGTTGATTGCAACAGATGATACTCAGATGATCCACCTCAATGACGATCCCCATCACCGACTGCCAGCCGCGCTCTATAAGATGATTCACTTCTCTTGACGACGACCCCATCCATTTGCTGAGACTCTCGCCATGACTCCCGCTTTGGCAGTCAACTACATTCCGCTCCTTTTCGCTGCCGCTCTCTATTTTTCCTCAGTAGTTCAAGCGCAAGTTCCAGTGTACGAGTCTAACCCCTTCTTCGAGGTGTCCCTCCTAATTTTTGCCGCTGTTATCAGACCTGGACAAAGTGTGACATTCAACACTGGCATTCCGACTGGTAGGCGCATATAGAGGAGTTTCCCCGAGCCTCGATTCATTTTCTTTGTAGGCCCTGTAGGCGGCTGCCTCACGGCTTCGAGCAATGCCGACGGCGCACCGGTAGTCATTTCACCTTGCTACAACGGCGATTCCAGTCCGTACAACACGTGGGTTGCCGCTGCCGGTGTCGGAAAGCCGGGGGCACTTCAAATCTTTGGAGACAAGGTGCGGCTGGGTCTTGTGGCGTGTCTTTAACGTCCAGGGAGGGCATATTGACATCAATGCTACCCTTTCAGTGTTTGGATGTGACGAATGGAGTGAATGCGAACGGCACACAGCTTCAGATTCAGACGTGTGGCTCTGGGAACCCTAGTATGTCGGCCACAATTTTTGTTCTGAATGCTGAGATATGAAACCCACAGACCAGCAATGGGTTTCCGCCGGTCAATCGGGGTCGCCGCAGATTTCTTGGTCCGGCCAAAACAAGGTATACGCGTGTTGAGTCGGCCACGGACTTCATTCTCACCGACGCTCAGTGCATCGATGTAACAAACGGTGACGTCAGCGAAGGCAATGTCGTATGTATTGGCGCGAGCCTCTTTCTGTGAGACTGATTTCCGCTCCCGCAAGATTCAAATCTGGGACTGCGACTCGAGCCTTTCCAACAAAAACCAGCTCTGGAGCACTGGACTTGCTTCGCAACCAAAATCGTAAGCTGATTGCATTCGTCCTCGCTCGCACCACTACCAGGTTCTCATAGTTTTGCACAGCGTCTCTCTCTCCCTTGCCTCCGACACCTCTCTCTGTATCGCCGCCTCTGCCAACTCCACATCGGCCCCTATCACCGTCGAGACATGCTCCTCTAGCTCCGCTGCCCAGACATGGATTGGCTCGAGTGTCGGACCACTCAAGTCCGTGCAAAATAGCGCTTTGTGCCTCGCGACGAACCAAGCTGCGACGAGCGCTGGGACCAGTCTCGTCTTGGACACCTGCACGCAGTCGTGGGAACTCGAGTGGCAAGCGGGGCTGATCAAGAACGCTGCAGCATCTGACATGGTGCGCATGTATTCTCCGTTCATGAACGACCCGACCCTGATACCTTTCATATCAGTGCATCGACCTCACCGACGGAGATGAGACAGCTGGAACGCAGGTGAACCTTTTGTTTCAGCGTCCTCGACGGGCCGCTGCTCACTCATGTTCCCTAGCTCCAAATCTCGAACTGCACCGTCGGTAACACGAACCAAACATGGATCGTCAGTTATAATTTCTGAGGCAGCGGCCTCCCCCGCAAGTCGGTTTTGCATCAGAATTTGTTGGCGCTTTCTCCTTCGTAACTTTATTCCTTACGGGTCAGATACTTACGTATCGTTGCTCTTGTTCCTTCATTTCGTCCCGCTCAAGACGGTACAGACGGACAGATTATTTTCGTGGTGGAGAGAAAACGGTCATCAGTGATGGCGGCAACGATCAGTTCCACGGTTGTGATTTCGGTTGGTTTTTAGACGCGCGCTCCACTCAGACGCGATTGAATATTCCCGCGACTTAATTATCATTCTCGCTCAAAATTGCCTTGTCTCTTGGTTCGCAGAGCGATTTGCTGCATGATCCACTAGTTGTGTTAGCTGTAACGACGCCTGGAGATTCCATGAGTTTGCCAGGCGCAGTGCGTACATCGTGACATGATTCGCAGATCTGAGACAGGCCAAGCCTGTCCGGTGCGTAATAAAGTTTGGCTCTCCCCTGCTCTCCCACATCGGCTCCGCGAAATCCGTGGTAGTGAGCGAGTGCTAGTGAAAACAAACTTCAACGTAGTGATCGGGCCTGCGGAAATCGACGGATCAAAATTTGACAACTGAGTGACGTCATCTCTACTTCTTTTTCTGTCTGGATCCACCACCGCACTCAATGCCACCAAGCCGTACGTTCTCGTCATCTGCTCTTCGACCCGCTTGTCGCTTCTCTTTGAGCGACTACGGAGCCTTGCTGACATACCGTTGTGAGTGCTGATCAACCTCTCTTTGCTATTTTCAGCTCTTGCTTCCAGCGATCGGATTATGGATAGCTTCGACCACACGGAAGCTCCCTTGTAGCCTGTTGTAGGCGACGCAGATTAACGTCGTCAGACTCAATAAACAGAGAGGACGAGATAGGAAAGCAAAAGCATCACGTAACCGTGCTACTGCCTTCACTGCCAATGCGGTCAATGTCTTACGAGGATGTATTCGTCAACGGCGGTCCGGGCACCGTTGAATTCTGAACAGGTGACGTCTTCCCCTTTCGCTTCGAGACAAGTCATGTGTCTCATTTTCGATCCAGGCGGCTTCGACGGGGCTCGCGAACCAGGTTCACATGTCGCCAAGTTCCGGAAAGGAGTAACACCACATCTATATAAAAAAGACGGGACGGCGTCTGGTGTATACTTCGATGCGTCGCTTCCATTTATTATCCAGCCTGTTCGCGGTCGCGCGAGCTGCTTCCGAGCCGCAAGTAAACCTCGGCTATGCGACATACGTTGGGACGTCTCTAGCCGCTGGGGTTGATCAGTTCTTGGGAATGCGTTTCGCAGCGCCTCCCCTGGGATCGCTTCGCTTCCGCGCCCCGGCTGACCCTTTGGTCGAGACATCACCAGTGCAAGCTTCCGCGGTGAGCCACAACCTGTCGCTCTCACTGTTCTCCCTGTCTCAAACACAAAACGGCAACAGCACGGTCCGCTCTGCTACGGCCTCGGGGCTGCCTTTGATTCGGCTGGAACCACATTGTCCGAGGATTGCTTATTCATCGATGTTTACGCCCCTTCTGGCGCCTCTGCGACTTCGAAGCTCCCAGTGTGGTTCTACATCCAAGGAGGCGGTTACATCAGCAATTCGAACGCCAATTACAACGGCACCGGTGTCATCGTGGAGTCGGACTTCAACGTGGTGGTGGTGAACTTCAATTATCGCGTGAGTTCGACACCCTCAAACTCACGACAGCTGTCGGTAAAACCAATTCGCAGGTCGGAGCATTTGGGTTTCTTGCAAGCGAACGCGTGGTAAAAGACGGGACTTTGAATGTCGGGCTTTTGGATCAGCGGAAAGCCTTGACATGGGTCCAGCAGCATATTTCCAAGGTACATGATTTCTATACCCTCTCTCATCTCTTGCGTTCATGAAAAGCTACTCAGTTTGGTGGCAATCCCAACCACGTTGTTATCCACGGCGCCTCAGCAGGTGGCGGCTCCGTGACGCATCATTTAGCTGCGTTCGGCGGACGCAATGACGGTTTGTGAACGGTTGTTCATTGCCTATGTCCCTCTCTGACTTCGACTCAAGGCCTCTTCGTCGGCGCCATCGGAGAGTCTGTCTTTTGGCCGCGCGAAGCGCCCGTATCAGAGCTCGAATTCCAGTTCGATTTGTTCGCCTCGGCCGCTGGTTGTGCGAATACAACTAATCAAATGGCTTGTCTCCGGACGCAAAATAGCTCCACTCTCGTAGCTGCTAATATAGCGCACCCGTTCCAAGGGCGGACTTCCAATCCAGATTTCTTCTACACACCCACCATTGACGGATCCTTCGTACAAGATCACCTGTACACGCTCTTCAGGGAGGGAAAATTCGTTCATGTAAGCACTCCCTGCTTTATCTTTCCACGGCACTCACCTGATGTTGGTTAGGTGCCCACGATGATAGGCGACGACGAGGACGAGGGAACGGACTTTGCCGCCAACGCCAGTACTCCCGATGCCGTCATCTCTTTCATGAAGGACAACTATCCGCAGCTCACCTCCACGGACGACGCGCAAATCACCAAGTTGTACCCGCTCCTCCCGCCGCTCGCGGAACACGCGCCGTTCTTCCCTTCCGCGGCCGCAGCGTACGGCGAGGGCACATTTACGTGCCCGAGCAATTTCATCGCTGCGCGGATCAACGAGGTGGGTCAGAACGTGTGGAATTATCGGTTTAGCGTCGTGCAGGCGAACAATGAGGCAGCCGGTGTAGGTGTGCCGCATACCAGCGAGGTACGAGTACATGCGTGGCGGCCAAGTTTTCGGTCTGACGATTCGATTTTGCCTAGACCCCCGCCATCTTCGGACCGGCGTTCGTCCCGGCGGGACAAGCACGACGTTTGCTACCACGAACGCCCCCGTCGTCCCTGTCGTCATGAACTATTGGATCTCCTTCGTCCGTTCGCTTAACCCGAACGTTCATCGCTTCAAGGGGACGCCCGAGTGGGACGGTTTCGACGCGAAGAGCCAGCGACGTCTCAAGTTCGTGTTGAATGACACGCATATGGAGAGTATCCCCGCGGACGAAGACACGCGATGTGCGTTCTGGAACGAGATTGGTGCAAGGATCGAGCAGTAGGTGTTCAAAAAATTGCTGGATCGGGATGTGTAGGTCGACTTGTGTATATTAAGTATCGGAGCAAGGGAGGTACAATTTCGGTAGCGGGTGGTTCCATGTCTACAGCTGATTCGATTTGTCGTCTTGGTTATAATTAGCCCCTAGCCATCTCATGCAGTGCTGAGTGCGGCAGATGTCATCTTTTCCAATTTTCTTTGCCCATGCGGCTGTACTAGCGGCACGGCGTATCTGGGCCATCCAAAGCGCTCCCCTAGGTAGAACACCGCTGATGAGTCTGGCAATCCGTTCCCGTTGGGCCGTGCCCACTGCCGGCTGGGCACAGCTACGAGATCATGGGAAGTCCTTAGCATTGTCGATTTAATATAGGGCTGTTGGCCGTCCCGTCGACGGAAACGGCCGTCGTTTTGACGGGACCTAAGTAGACGGGAACGGTCTGTCGCGCAACGACTCTCGTTTGGCTTTCCCAAACCGCCGAGTATGTTTATGAGTTGTGCCAACCTGTTGCCAACTTGTGATCTAGAATATGTCACGGTGTTGGCTTCAGGACTTACCTCTACATGAAGCATGCTGCATTCCTTCCTCAAGGCCATAACATTGTAATTGGCGACAGTCTACAACTTGTTTTTAGGTCCGTGGGCCGTCTACTTAGTACTTACCCGTCAATTGACAATGGCTGTTTTTAACGAGCACGGCTGCCAAAAGGAGTGTTGAAGGGTGCGACAGAACAGGTCGGGTACTTACCCGTCATACGGGACCTGTAGAACAGTTGCGACTTGGTTGCGACGGGTACGGTCCAAGTACGGTCCACAGCTCTAGTTAGCAACATTTGGGCGGCGCTGAGGTTCAACGGCGTAGTGAAGGATACTAAACACATCTTCAGGAGCGACTGAGACGCAGCAACCGGAGCGGGTGCTTGCATTTCTTACTCTTACAGGCTCACTAACCTGTGTGCTCCGCTCAGAACGAAGTCAAAATGTTCAAATTTGTTCCTCTGACAAATTACAATGTACAGGTACTTACATAGCAAACTGACACCACACAAAAGATAGTTACGGTGGCTTCTATCCTATGAAAGAGGTTGAACAACACAAGTACAAGTCGCCGGGCCTGGCAACGGCCCCTTCACAACAAGTAATGATTATCAGGACGGTGCGATCTCCGCCGGTCGTCTGACCCATATATTTGGCATTTTGTTTCACTAGGAGTCTAGGACGACACTTCAGCATCTAGGGCTCATACACCGCTTCTAAGCATGGGCCAGCGGCTACGGTGGTTAGCCGCTGGAAGTCCTCACAACCAGCCTGCTACCCGGAGGCCCGAAAGACATTCAAATTTCTCCCATCCTGATAGATTGGTGCCCGCCGGGTTAAGTGAGTGCTAGCAACGCGAGCATCACATGAAGAATGCTGGACTTGTATTTGAACCTCTGCATTCGACTGGCGCCATCTCAAACTCAGCGATGTATCCTCTATTTTTCCTCACTGTGACACTGCTGCTGGGTCTTACGACGAGCGAGCCATTGATTCCATTCAAGATTACACCCAGGGTTCTCCCTAGAAATAGCTGGAAACACGACCTTATGCCAAGGAAAAACTGTATCTCTACCCTACGCTCCTGGTAAGGTCTCAATCTCCTACTCAAACATACATCTGCCTCACCGCCGTCTCCATATTTTGTAGCAGGTGTACAGAGTCCGACCTCATCTCTAACATTCGAAGCCTATGAGCATGTCCCCATCATGCTTTTGGAAGAGTTAGACTTTTTGGTTGAAAATGTCGTGTGCCGTGTTGCCCCAGGTGCAGATGATTCCTTCATCGAGATAGTGTTCAATTCGGAGGATGCATGTGCCGTAACCTCCGCTGCCTGGTCATCTCTTTCCCAATTCATCATGGTTACACTAAACGCGGGGTGCAATCTAAGCGAACAGCGGGGCGCCTGGCTGTACGTCAAGCGTCGCTCATAATCGAGTTCCTTGTTGACTTTTCCAGGGTGTCCTCCGTCTCTGAGCATTCCGAATACGTCCTTTCTCTTCAAGTGCGCTCCATCGCACTCCGCGAAATTGGGTCAACATTCCGTATCTCCCATGTTTCAGGTACGTAACAGAGAGCGATTGCCGGCACCTTTCTGACACAAGAACAATAGACAGAATCTCTGCCGGTTACCTCTCACAGTCCGTGCTGCAACGTCGGGCCCATGTCGACCATATCTCCCAAGTCAATGATACAATCAATTTCGCTCCGCGCCAGCAGCTCCTTCCAGTCAACGACTCCATGATTGACGATCTGGGCAGCGCTCTTCTCCCAGACCCACTTGGTCTCCAAGTATTCTGCATTGACTGCATCTCTACCATGGATTTCTCCGTAGGCCTCGAGTTGCAGATTAGCGATACATTGGATATCACCGAAGCTTGGGTAAATGTGACGGTCAATAGCTTTCAACATGATATCAACCTCGAAATCTCTATGGCCGATGCCCACACGTGGACCGACATCTTTGACGTGCTGCTAGTTGCTGTTCCCGATCTGGGAGTCAGTGTACGTGCATTCCGTGGCTTTGCAATCCCTACTAAATTGACTTACTTTTAGTTCACCGACGTCACCACGATTGGGTTCTTCTGGGGCGCTGCCATACGAACGAATGTAACAATAGAAGGGGCATTGAATTTCACTGTTGGAGCAAGTGCGAACGTACGTCCATGCCTGTCTGAAACTCGATTTCTGAATGAACATGAAACTCAGATACCTACTGGAGCAACAGCTATGTTCGTAGCGACAGACACCAATCAATCCTCTGCATCAGGCTGGTAGGACGTTTGCTGGAAACAATCTAGCCAGCCTCTCAGCTCTTTGTTGCAGGGACGGGGCGTCGTTCGATGCCCATCCATTCAGATTAAACAGTGGTTCGTTTTCGCTCACCGCAGGGGTCTCTCTTTCACCATTCCTGGACGCAACCGTGGCATTCGGAACCGGCGCAGGTCAGACACGCATGATTTGTCATTCGACAATCTCTTACGAAAACGGAAGGGTCATCTGCGCGCTTATATTTGAACATGCCATACGTCAGTGGCACAGCTACCATCGCCCTCAACGTCAACCGGAATGTCAACCTCTGGGGTCCGATGATTTTGAATCCTTCGCCAGCGCCTTGACCTTGGGTGCCGGCCTCGAAATTTCGCTTGAAGGCAATACCTCAGGCACGCACCTTCCGAATCACGACCAAGTTTTCTTGTCCAAAGGTTTCCCCTTGGGCGACCTCCCTACGCTTGATCAACCAAAGTGCATGGTATTCGCAAGCGACGACACGGCTGCCCCGAATGCACTGGCGGGCCTTGCTGGCCTGGTGCCGGCCACAACGGGAACACTGGTTGCTGCCTCCGTCGCCGTCCCGACCTTCAATATCCCAGGAATCGAGGCATACTACTCCGCACATGGCTCCCTTCCGACGAACGTCAACTACTCGCAGATGCTTCTCGCGACGTCAGTACCGGCTGACATCCAAAGCGCAGTCCAGCATGCCGCCACTGTGTCCTCGCCGTGTGTTCTTTCATCACTGGCCCTGTCAAAACTGATGTGCATCCTTGCATTTTTTAGTCCCCAGAGTCCCAGACTCCCCAACATCACTCAAGCTCCAAGACCGGCGCAATTGTGGGGGGTGTTATAGGCGGCTTAGCAGCCGCCGTTATTGTGGCTCTAGTCGTGTGGTATCTCCTATTCCGCAGACCGAAGACCGATAACAGCCGAACCTAGTTCCCCAATACACATACGACAGGTTTGTTTTTCCTGTCTTTTTTTTTATCTCCAAGGCTGTGGCTTAACAAGTTGCCTAGAACCGGAGTTGACGCCCGGAACAGAGAAGAATTCTGAATAAGGCTCCAACCATTGAGTTTTCGTGTAGAGATCTGGGCAAATTAAATGGACATGGTATTTAAGCGGTTTAAAACTGTTTATAAACGGTATTTATTTGCGGGCAGTCAGTAGGATATCCTATAGTATGGGGAACTTCTAAAATGTTCAATTAGTTGTCTGAAGACCACGTAAAAGAATAGGCTTATTTCACGAGTCTTGAGTGATAAGCGGCATGATGCGAAAGAGTTCGAGTTCGAGAAACCCTCAATAATCAACTTAGTCCTATTTTCAACCTATGTAGCGCTACTGAACAAGTTAGCCGAGCTTAACGGAATCAGTGGCGGTAGTAGGGCCGAATGAATATAAATGCGCCGAGCAACACTTAGTTCACACGAGATTTACGAGTAGAATCGACTCATCGAGTAAATTGATGGGGTTAAAGCAATAGATGTCCTCCACAGGAGGGAAGGACTCCACTTTTATATCTAAAGAGTTGCATAGCCTTGTACAGGAATGTATAGCCTATTTGAGCATAGTGTTTCGAGTAAAGAGAGGCCATGTAATGAACCGTGAGAACAGCCGACGGGCAGTGTCATCGTTCGAATCCAGTGATGAACCGTGGAAACGATCATTGACGATCCGCCAATGATCCGAATCACTGATCTATCGCTGTTCGATGAAGCAATCAGCAATATCCATCACAGACCATCAAACGCCCACAATTTTTTGTCTATGAGAAATGATCACATTTTATTGAAGGCCAGTGGAAATCGGTGGATTTCACTGGCGGAACAGATCCTTCAACTGCATTGATTTCAAGATGTCAGCCGGTTCAACTTCCATCAGGGAAAACTTAAAAGTAATGGTCAGCAGTGACGACTCGGAGGGAGTGTCCGACTCAGTGTCGTCTGCTATTTCCTCCGTGCCACGTGAGTCAAATTCGCTCAGACTCAGAGTGACAGAGTCAGAATCACTGCAGTGTACAAGCGATGTACAAGTGTGCGATAATCCATTTTCTCGGACGAGAGGAAGGAACGGTCAACCAGTCGTGTTTCTTCAATGATGATTAAGTATGATGACAGCGCAGTTGAGCCCATACGGCATGCAGAGGACAAGCAGTTCAGTATCAGCTTGTCAGCTGCGAGTCCTTATCCGCGGCTCATAAGTAGCCCTTGTTCTGTAAGAGGAAGCAATAACAGGGCGGCTAATCAACCCGCCTCAGCTAGTAGGGTAGCTTCGAATATACGCGACAACTGGATACAAAGAACGAGTATGTACACACGAACTTGACTAAAACTACACTCATGATACAGTACTGCATACCCAAGCGTTAGCCGTCTAATAAATCTCCCCCTTCCACGGCACGACCTTCTTATACACCCCAAACACCCGATCCCCCGTCGTATCGCCCCACCTCCTTCGCCCGCCCCCGCCCTCCCGCGCCCACACGCCGACCTCGACACGCGCGGTGTTCAGGTCCTCGACAAACAGCGCCTGCCCGTGCGCCTCGCCCGCCCCGAGCCCGATAGGCGCGATGCGCGAGGAGAGCAGCGCGGCGATGGGCGCCAGCGCGTCCGTGACGTGCAGATGCGCGAGGCGGAGCGCGGTGGGGGCGGGCGGCCACGTTGCCGTGGTGGAGGTAGATCGAGACACCGCCGCAGCTAATGTTCGCGTGGGCCACGAGCCTTGATTGTTCTCAGGATCAGGGTCGGTAGTAGATGTGGATCGGAGGACGGGCGAGCGCAGGAGGCGGCCCAGATGGTGATGAACGCGGCGAGGAGGGCGTGGAGATATAGAAGGGTGAGATAGGCGACGACGGGCGCGAGTGGGTAGTGCCCGCGAAGGAGGGGCGGCGGCGGCAGCGGCGGTGGCGGCAGCGTCGAAGGTGGGTCTGGTGGGGAGGTGGGAACGGAATCGGGACCTGTTGCCGCGAGGGTCACGACGGCGGCGGCGGCGGCGTGCAGCCAGATATCAGCAGCGCTGCGATTGACACCGATGGGTAATTGTAGATGCTGAAAAAGTCGCAGGGCACGCACCTGATGAGATACGTAGTTGACAGTACTCCCCCGACAAGGACGACAGCTGTAGTGAGGAACGAAGGCGCGGGGACGCGCGCCCGGCGATTCGCGAGGTACGTTCCCGCCTGATACACTGGCCCGGGCCGGGACGCTAAGGAGCTTGAAGAGCAGGCCATATCTAGAGCAGATATCAAGCCGAGGACGAAGACGAGACGAAGCGACGTTACTGCAGTGGCGTAAGGAGATTTGGCTGCTCAGAGCACGGGTGCTGCTGGTGGGAGAGCCACAACCCGGCGATACAATAGGCGGACATGCCGAGGAGAACGGGGAAGCCGACATGCCAGACGACGTTCGTCTATTACATCAGCGTCAGAAAAGAGAGTGGAGATGGAAATGAAAACCCGACGCACGATGATCGTCGATACCACCAGGCCATACAGATGCGCCTCCCCGCCGCTAATTTCGTCGACGTAGAAACCATACAAGAAAGACGGCGCATCCCCTCCCGACGGAGAGCGAGGTACAGCAGAAGACACGTAGCCAGCCCCGCCGATAGCAGCGCCACGACGAACCCCGGAAAAACGACAACCCACCCGAGGCGCTGCGGCGGGGTCTCCCTCCGCTGGCGCGGGCGCTGGCCCGTGGTCTCGTGTTTCCTTAGCGGCTGCAGGATGAACGGCAGGCGCGGGAGATCCTTGGAAGGCTGCCGCGTGTGTGCGTTGCTGTGCCCCACGACGGTGGTGTGCGTCCACGGGGAGTTGACGCCCGAGTGTGCGGAGCCTACGGACAACGAGCCTGCTCGCGACATTGTCAAGCACCAGAGAGTGACGCATGGAGGTGTTATATGCTGTTCTACGCCCGCGACATCTGTTGTTCTTTCAGCCTTGTGCAGGAGGTTACTACACCGTTACACACAGCCCTGTCGGGTGACACTGCCTCCTCTTCTGTGATTCCATGCAGCTTGGGCCGCAAGGACCGTGAGCAGTCATATGGAGAAGAAGAACGATTGGAGCAGGTATCTCAGTAAGGCGGCGGCACGGAGTACATCACTGCGCAATCTGTCCGTCGTCGACACGTGAGTCACCGTGACTGAGATAAACAAGGAAAGAATTTCACACGACCTATGGTTTGTGAGTGCCGATTATAACTTCAAGCTTAAACTTGACTCACCTTGAATTGAAGTCGCTGCGCACCGTCGGTACTGGTGGCACCCCAGAAGACAGAACCAAAATGAACGGATCTCTGCTGAGCGCTAAAAGTCTGAAACTCGGGCCCGGGATCGTCGACTCCATCAGCATTTTGACATTTTGATTGCCACCTTTTTGGCCTTGTGACCTTGATCGACAAGCTCGCAAGGTCGAAGCACCGAGAAACTGTGCTGAAAAAAATGTGAGATGTACATAGAAAAATAACCAAGAGGCATAAAAACATCCCTCATACATTTGCTTGAGTGTCCATTGAGCATAGAATTTGATAAATGTCAGAAAACATGAAAATGATGCCACCTTTCTGGCTCGAACGCCCGACCTTGTCATTTCGAAGACATAGTTTGCGGCCTTGCAACCTTGCAACGATTTGGCTGGGGTTTGTGACCTTGAGGGACCTTGTACAAGGTCACAAGTCAAATGTCAAAAGTCTGATGTCAGATTCCGTCATCACCGTGCCAGCACATCTACCTGGATGGAACCCACTCAGCAGACACATTCGATGTACAACAGCTGTTGGGGGGTCGGGCACAATATTCACGGATGCCATCAGGCTGTAGCTCAAAATTTGTCGGCGGGTGCGAATGTCGAGGATAAATTCGGAGACTGCATCATACATCATCGTCCTCATACCTGCTAACCGCGAGATGAGCGCTACAGCATGCTTTGTATTCACACAAGTATTTGGGTCCTCGGGTATTCTACGAGTAGCGATATACTCAAAGAAAGGCTTAGGTTCCCTATCAGACGGGGTGAGTAAACGGGCGCAGATGAACTGCGCAGTGCGCAGTGTTCAGTCTTCTGGATATCGCATGACGACAGGCGCCAGAGGCGAGAAAGGAGAAGCGTTACACTGCAAGGGACGTGCGAAAGCGCTCGGCAGAGGTAATAGAGCAAGGTACTCGAGGGCTGCATAACGGCGGAGGAATCGGTGCGAATCCAATGGCAATGTACCCGGAGCAGTGTCACGGAACGCCGATCAGGGACCAGGGCGAGGAGGAACCTGGTGCAATAGACGTCACGGTGTCTCGAGGATGGATGGGACCGGAAAAGTACCCTGCCAAATGGACGGAACGGCAAGGCGCCAGTGTCCAGTGAAAGGATGGGTGATGTACATGTGGATCAGGTGGTTGCCAGGAGCAAAAAACAGTGTTGAGTCGATTGGTACTACTGCGATCAAATCGGACTGCCTTTTAGAGGAAGTGGCGCAGCGGCGCTCATTTCGGTTCTGCAACGGCGCGTCAACGACGCGTCAGCGCCTATCGTGTATCGGGACCCGGGGACCCCAGTAAACCAACTAGTGTTGCCGCGGTTCGGTGCAGAACCCAACCGAACATGTGCAGAACCCGAACCGAACCCGAATTGGGGTTCGGAAGGGTCGGGTTGAACCGCACCGAACCTTGGTGCGGTTCGGGGTTCGCAAAATTGCGGAAATTTCGAACCTGTGCGCACCTGTGCGCACCTGTTCGAACCTGTAGAAATGTACGGACCGTAGACAGGTTTTCAGATATGATTTTCAGTGCTAGAAGCATCAAAGAACTATGATAAGTAGTGGATATGGTTGTCATGATGTGAGATGTCGTGCCGTGTCGTGCCGCATTGTACATTGATTGATTACGAGTCTAATTCCCATGTCTCTGTGAGACCTAGTAGCATGAGCGGAGCTATCAAATGGCTGATCGGCACTGTGTGATGATGGAAATCAGTGCCGGCCGCCGAAGCTCACACCGGAATCTAGTGGAAATCAGTCTCGGCTCACGGCGCATCGGCGGCATCCTCGGCAGAAGCCATCATACTTACTGCGAATGTCCAGGGATTTTTTTGATCTTGAGCTTCAGTTTTAGCTGTTGCTTCAATGAATAACCTCCGGAGCCCATGGAATCCAATAATGTTCACTGCAGCCCAGTGGAACCACCCGGCTGATGTGAAAAAAAAAATTGAGGTTCGATCGGGTGCGAACAGGTTCGAACCTCGAACCGAACCTGTGCGCACCGAACCCCGGGTTCGGTGCGGGGTTCGGGAAAACGGCCGAACCGAACCCAAGGTGCGGTTCGGGGTTCGGAAAATTCGGCCTCGAACCGAACATAACCGAACCCGGCAACACTAAAACCAACACCGTGGACAAGCGCAATCGGACATCGCAACCGTCACCACTATGCGCCAGCAGCGCCGCGTTCGGTGTCGGTACCGCCTGGGGAGGCACCGTTGGGGACCTCGGGCTGGGCCAGGCTCCAGCTGATGAGCGCACGGGCAAAGCCGGCTAATGGGGCGGCACCGCTGCTTCCATCGTCTGGGAGCGGCCATGGAATATATAGCGGCGGCAGCGGCAGTGGGAATGGCAGCGGCGGAGGCGGCGGTTTTACCCTCGATCCTGCGCTGCTTACCCTCCCTCCCGCCGGTCCCGGTCCAGGCGCAGCACATATACACTCTCAACAGCCGGCCAACGTCAACACCACACAAGCCACTCTGATGGGCCTCGGTCCGCCAATGTACAACCTCCCCTTCCTGGATCTGCACCATCTTTCCCCTGCCGGCGGCGGCGGCGGCGCGGACGCGGGGGACGCAGATGCAGCTGGACGACGGGGGATGGCGCAGCGGGGAGGCGCTTGATCTTGCACGGTCGCGCTTGGCGGCGGCGTTGAACTCAAGCAACGAATGAGCACGCTTGTGACGCCCGAAATGGCCACGCGGCGCCCTCCTCCTGCGACCGTCGTACACCAGCACCAACAGCGCCAGCAACAGCTGCGCACTTGACCGATGCTGCGCACAGTTTAGCCGCTCGACACGGCAGAGCGTCACATTCGGTGTTTCGGCGCGAACGAGGACAAGCGGTGAGAGGTCGGTGAGGGGCGCAACCGCGGTCGATGGCGAGGCATTGAGGAGCGCGAGTAGTCTCTGGACATGTACCCTATATTGGTGACGAAACAAGTAAGTACCAATATAGGTCGCGAGGAGGTCGCAGGATGTATAGCAAGCTGCAGCGAAGGCAGTAGCTTGCTGTTGTGACACACCTCCCGAGCGCACGCCGGTGTCCGAGGTCCTCACGACAGGCGCGCACCCTTACTGTAGTGTCGCCATTTCCGTTAACACCGAGCCTGATCCGAGTTGTACTAATCGACTACAGACTCAGCAAAAAATGATGTCATATTTAACAATGCCAATTCGATCAAAGCGTGATTGCCGACTGATCAAGCTTTCAAGCACAGGACCCCGGAATATAGCCCAGAAGGCTAGCGCCGGGACGGCCCCGATCGGCCGATTTTTGTCGGAAGGGTTCCAGGCTGGGTGGCGGGATTTTTGTCCGGACGGGCGGTAGCCTTGAAAAAATCGTTTTTTTTTTTTTGCGAATTTAGCAGAATTATACATTTATAGTGAATCTGGGCCTGTAATCTTGCGAAAAGACAAACTAGAGCCCAAATGGCAAAGGAATGAAAAAGTAGAATAGAAACTGATCATCGGCTTCCGATTCGTCCACCAACTTGTTACTTCGATAGGTAGCTGATCAGAGTAGCGCTTGTCTTTTCCGATCCAGTCTTCCGCAACAAATGGTGGAGACCGAGAGCGTCGGTGCCGTTGCCCATGGGAAGGGGGGGCGGTGGGCATTGTGTGAGTCTACAATCAAAAAAAGAGCGGGCCGCCATCATGTTGTGTGGACGGAACAGCCTCGGTTGATTCATCCGACAGCGGGACCAGCAGCCGCTGCCCAGCTAGCAGACTAAAACGAAAACCTAATTGAGAAACAAAAACAGTCCAGGGAGTCGAACCGAGGACCTCAGCACCATTCACCAAGGCGACAGCACACGGAACTAACCACCAGGCCAAACACCACACAAAAGTTGCATCCAGCCACATTTTTGTCCGGACCAGGCCGCCAGCCTCTTGACCTCAACCCCAGATTTTTGTCCGGACCGCCGCTAGCCTACATGCCCAGGAGGCCCATTTTTGTCCGGAACCGGCGCTGACCTTCGCCACTATATTCCGGGGTCCTTTTCAAGCCCAGTCTCGGAGAATCCCGATTCCCGATAATGGGGATTTTGCGCCATGAGTCATAATCAATCTTCGACCTGTACGACGAGCGTCGAGCCTATCAATGACACCCAAAGAGACCACACAAGCTCATATCCACCTCCCCTCCTCCCCAAGTTTCACTGGGCAACTGCCAACCAGACCTCCGGTGGACACTGAACAACTCAGGACTTCACCTCCGGTGCTGGGATAATGTCCACCGTCTCGTGAGCTAATAATCGTGAGCATGTAATCTAGACACACTGACTCCTCGCTGTGAATCCCTTCAAGGAACGTATTCCGGCTCGTCTATGGCGTGAGGCTCTCATGCATTCCTATGGTAAATCACCTATA
>QVIE01002481.1:0-13039 GCA_013387415.1 Panellus pusillus | reverse complement strand
ATTGTCGTGTCTGGGGTTTTCAACACTGAGGACACCTGCAAGGTTGTATGTCAACAGCAACTGACATGAATGGGATCCAGAGCGAATGTCTTACACTTCTTGGAGGTCAAAGCCGTAAAGTATATGCACTGCAAGTGAAGCAAAGGAATAAGGAAGCTGCTGCCAGAAAAGTATGAACCGGCGGCTCGTGTCAGAAGGCACCGTCACAAGGGACGTTACGTGCATCTTCTCATACGTGAACCGGTATTCACACCAATTCAGACCCTCATCGGTACTAAACAAGATGTCGTCGGTAGGCTGCAGGTCGTTGGCCACCGAACACACCCATAAATGAGCGCCTTTACGCACTTCCTCCCAAGTACTTAAGCCCGGCATCGCGACTCAAGAAGGTGTCGCTTTGGTCGTAGGGCATCAGGACTCGCCAACATTCCGACAGCCACGAGAACTCCGATGATGGAAGAGCTGATGTGAGTTACTCGAAGGTCCTTGACGCTGTGTGGAGCTGCGGAGATTGAGGACGCAGCTGACCGTCTGGCATTTGTATCTTTTGCCGTAGACATCAACTTGGTCCTTCGGAGGTATCAGCGACTTCCATGATCCACCTGCTCAGGCAGTCCAAACTTCAGCATGCTGGACCATATTCCATGGGTGGGTGGGATCCTTGTCTGCAATTGCTTGAAGCCCGTGCTGCGGCCTCGTCCGGAGTGTGATATCACCACATTGGTTGTTGCAATCCCTTCAAGCCCAATAACCTTCACAAAGTCAACATACTACCCGCGTCCATCCCTATTCACGTTCTCGATTGATAACCCAAAGTAAGTTCCGTTTGAGTTAGTTTTGAGGACATTACCCCAGTACGGATGCGGTAGCTCCGACATGGTCCATGTGCGGAAAGAGAACTGGTTATACTTGATTCGAGAATAGTGTAGGCCTCATGATAAATTATAAGGGGCAAGTAGACCACACTGATAGCACTTACATGCGCTGTCGGATGCATACTCGGCGGGATCTGACCAGTAGCAAACCTGACACCGTCGAGAGAAACTTGCAGATCTAGGGACCGGGATTCCGGTAGCAATTTCAAATTTATGATGAGGACCTTTTTCTCGCACCCTGAGCTTTGAATCACCTCTGCAACGACCAAAAACTCTGAAAACTTGGCAAACCCAACAACCTCGTTGAAAAGCTGCTTGGTTCTGGTAAAGTAGCTTGACCCTCTACAAGCCCCAACGGGTTGTGCCCCATGAAAAACTTCTGAGACCCCGACTTCTGCTTGTACAATTCGCACAAGATCCCAGTCGGGTCTGCGTTGAGCTTAGTGTCCTTGCCCCACGCACAAATTCCACCACGTAGTTCTCGACAAAATACCAGTTCCTTCCATTGTCGCGCGTGTACTGTGTCTCAGCATGGCAATTCGGAGCCATCGGCCCGTTGCAATCCCGATTCCCTTCCAGATGAGCTTGTCCGACTCGGTTGGAAGCGGAATGACCTGTGCACGGAACGTGTTCGGCGGGGTGGGCGCCCAGCAAGATTCCATGTGCGCCCGCTGTCAGTGGCGTGGTAGAACCTCGTGCTGTCGGTAATGAGATTGCATGCGGGAGTGTACTAATGATGATGGAACGCGACAAATTTTTCTTTGGGAAATTTCTGCACCCCAGGTGTAAGATTAAGATTAAGATAGAGGCCATCGGACCCGCGGGGGGTCGGCCACCCAGTGTAGCCCTCATTGCTTGGTCGCCAGATGGTGTGATCTTCCAACCAAACGAGAATCGTCTGATGTTTTTGTCTCATCGGCAACTGGCTGTAAAACAGCGCAAACTTTGACAACACGTTGATTCTGTAAAGTATGCATGCTGGGCGACTTTACTGGCAATGAGAACTACACGAACAACAATGAGGATGGCGTCGAATAGAAAACACGCAACATACAGTTTGGTGAATGATTTCCCCTTTAGCCGGTTGTGCTCGCGAACACGGCTTCTCGACTTTCTCGTCCTTGTTCCCGCCAGTGCAATATTCCCCGGGATCTTACGGTATCCAGAAGTGCCCATGTAGGTGTTGTGCGGAGATTTGCACACGTCCACTGAGATGGGTTCGGGCCGACAGCTACACATTTATCGCCCTCCCGAACAAAGTCGTAATCGCTACAATGTTCGTTGAACGCCACCCATGTGATAGTGTCATTGTGAAGAATCTGCACTCACCACTCGTAATATGTGCGGGTGTAGCCTATCTCTGTACTTGCGTGCTCTTTTCTCTGTCTGGACTCTTCGGTTCCGTCATGGTCTAGCACTGTTTCAAGGCAAGGGGGGCTGACGCCGCACGCGTACCCGCTGCAGGACCGCGTGGAGCCGCGAGCGCGAGGCGCTGCGCCCCGCCGCGCTCGTGCCCATCCGCGTCGAGTTTGAGACGGAGACGCACCGCGTTCGGGACTGCTTCATGTGGAACCTGAACGAGGAACTCATCTGCCCAGAGAGCTTCGCGCAGATTTTTTGCATGGATTTGGATTGGAGCTCGGCGAGGCGTGTGTCGAGACGGTGACGAATCAAATTCGTGCGCAGCTGGAGGAGCACAAGGCGATTGCAAGGTTGGATGTGGTGCACGATGGGATGGGCGAGGGCGGGGGGAGGGTGTGCACGAGGAGCTCCTCAAGCACAAGAAGGATGCCGTCGAGTGGGGCGTCGTCGATAGGCGCGGGTGGCGCGATTGGCAGGAGGCGGACGAATATCGGACAAGGTTTGAGGTGCTCAGCGCGGAGGAGGTGGTGCAGGAGGGCCAGTCGGAAACTCAGGCGGGGCCGCGGGAGACGTCCAAGTTTCAGAGTTCGCGGCGGAGGAGGTTTTAGCTGCGCTTTGCTCTTGGCCCCCAGGTCGTTTGTATCGATAGTTCCTGTTTGTTGAGGCTAGACGTAATCCCTTGAGATGTTCTACCCATACATACATCTACAAGAAGTGCCTGCAGCCGACCAACTACAGCTTCGGCTTCGCATCATGATCATACTTTGCCGGGTGCCCTGCTCCTATTCACCTCCATCAGCAGCGCCAGCGCCATCTGCATTGCCGTCGCCAAGCAGATCTGCTTCTCCCGCTACCCGCTCTCAAGTTCCACCCCCTTCCCAATTCCAACATCAGACGGTGCCATCCACCCCTCGAGGTACGCGTCGTGCCGCCCCTGCGGCGCGCCAAAGAAGGTGCCCGTAGAGTAAAGCCCCATCGTCCGCAGCGAGTGGTGCGGCGAAGAAGACCCTCGTGGGTGTATGCGGGCTTTGTATTCGAGGGCAAGGGTCATCGTTGGGAACCACCTATATACATATTCACGAAAAACATCCTTCCGTCAGCGCTCTCATGCGTAAGTAGAAACGCAAAAAAACACCCGCGTTTCGGACAGTACGAGCCCCCCGCGCTCGCTGCGCGGGAGGGGCGCGGGCACGTTGACGAACGTGTCGGCGAGGAACGCGACGGACGACGGCGTGACCTGCTCGCACTCCTCTAACAGCTGGAGCCACGCGCCCCACACAAGCCCCCGCCGCCGATCACATCCCGATCCGCGTCCGCCACGTGCGACCGCGAGGGGTGCTCCGGGAGGTTCTGCGCGCACCCACTGGACGTGCGCTTTGAATCCCCACGGCCAGACCATGCGCGTCTCGGAGATGCGCTCAGGGTGCACGTGCAGCGGGAGATGCCGTGCGTAGGGCGAGGGCGGGGTCAAGGTGTATGACAGGGTGCCCTGAGGCGAGTCGAAGGAGCTGATAGCGGCGTGCGGATGTGCGGGTGCGGCGCACGGAGACAAAGGTGCATGTCGTGAACGACGATGATGATATCATGTGCACGACAATCGCGGCGTGCCCTACGCCCCTCGTCATCGCAGCCCTCGTCCTCGTCCTCATACTCCGTGCTAAGAGCTAATCCCGCCATCGAGATCCACAGACACGTCCCATGCGCCTCTCTCGCTACTCCCGCTCCCCTCGTTCAGCGGCCATCCCAGACGCGCAGCGTAGACGGTCGCCTGTCACGTTCGGTACGTAGATCGGGAGCGGGTTGAGCGGACGTGTTGATGATGTCTCGGCGTCTACGCGGCAGAAGGTGGGCATGGCGGGAAACAGACGATTGCGTGCGTCCTACTGCAGATCGTTCGTCGCATGGCTGGGTGGTGGCGGCGAGAAGGCGCCCCCGGGTCGCGTCGCCCCTGCACCGGGACATGAGTGTCACCGGCGGTGGCCTCGACCTCCAGGATACCCGCCTTGATGGTGAGAAAAGAGACATTGAAGTTCCTCCACCGAGATCAAGGATAGGGACGTTACGCTTGCCGGTGACCCTCTTGTCGAGACCGTAGGCAACAGCGGCAGCGGTGGGCTCGTTGATGATACAAAGGATGTTCATGCCGGAGGTGGTGCCGGCATCCTTGGTCGCTTGCCGTTGAAGTATGCAGGGACGGTGACGACGGCGTTGACAAGTCAAGACTCAGCGGTCTCCTTCATCTTCAGCAAGACCATGGAGATCTCCTCGCGGGACTGGAACAGATAATCAATATCATGAATTGAGGAAAGAAAGAAAGACAGCGTACGAATTTCTTTTGTTCGCCGCGTTACTCTACGCGCTGTACCGCCTGTTCGAGCCCCTCCTGATCGCAGAGGTATAATGAGAACGACCGCGTCCACATCTCCTGAGAGACTCCGCCTGGGAGGCACACGTAGTGGCACGGATCGTGGACGTTGCAGGGGGCGCGGTGAGCATGGGGTGGGAGCGGTGTACACTGGCCCGCGCCAGCCTTGCCGAGCTGGAAAATAGGCTCACCACTAAGAAGGGTCAACAGACAAACACGAGAAATGAGATGCAAAGACGTACATGCGTTGATGTTGGGCATGGTTCTGGAGCGTGACGTTGACCGTGGTTTGCAGGTAGATGTTGAGGCTCTGGGCGAGTTGAAGTGAGAAGGAGAAAGGCGAGAAAAAAGAAGACGCGTACGTGGATACGGAGACAAAGGTCAAGGTTGAGTCCAGCAGGTTGACGGCGAGCGGCGTGGCGGAGTTGGCGTCTGCAACACGGTCACAGTGCCGCGGTACGCGTAGTTGGATTCCTGGCTTCTGAGCTCAGCGCTGATGCGGCCCTCCTTGACGTCAAGCACGGGTGAGCCGTACGCCGCGTCACAGAGGTTCCAATGCCAGCAGTTCTTCCACGCGGGCTCCTCGTCACTTTTGCCAGAGGGACGGGAGGCAAGACCCATTCGTGCCTCCAGAACATGCAGGTTGGTGGATTCTGCGGAAGAAGGTGGGAGAAGGAAGCAAGGACCGTCGGAAATCACTGTTGATCGCGTATCAATCGACAAAGCTTTGAGTGATGCGCCCACCTTAAGTATTTTGCGCATACCCCTCAAATATGCCAGCGGGCTGCTTGTATTGTAACTCCGTATATACGTCGCGCTAGTATTTCATGAAGAAGGAGGTATCCACTGCGAAGTGTTAATCACCCTAATCGACTCTGGAAAACCCCAATAAGGCGCGTAGTGTCTGCCGCGCCGCCCGCGACCTTCCTCCAACCAGATCTAGGCGCCACTGCCGGCGCAGATTCGAAAAACCATCTCGACTCCTCATGCTCGAGCCCCGTAGAATTGCAACTCCTCAAAACGTTGCGCGTCTGTGACTGCATGAAATGTGCAGTCGACTGTCCATGAGTCGCCAGCGGCTGGCAAATGATTCTTCAACTGATTTACAATAATTCAAAACTTACTGTAATGTACGCAGTCGTATGTCCCGATGAATAACAGCTACGCTCCAAAAATCAAGCGGAAATACTTCTCCACGCCCTCTGCATCTCGCCCTATCGCGCCAACGACGCCGTCGGGGCGCACAACGACGATCAACAATCCCTCACTGCGCACACCGTACCCTGCATACGCATGCCCTGCTCGGTCCTCTAGGACTGTCTCTGCCTCTGCTTCCTTCGTCAAATCGTCTGAGGCATGAGGAAGAATGACCACTGTCCGAACGCTGCCGGAGGGGAGTCCGAAACCCCCTACGGCGTCGACGACGGTGCGCCTCGCAGCCCGCGGCCCAGCGAAGACGAACACGGTATGCGCAGTGACAGTGAATACGGCTGCAAAGAGCCTCAACTCTGCCCACCGCCGGCACGGACGAGCCCAGGGGCATCCGGCGTGCGGTACGCCACCTCAACATGGCCGCCCTCCATGCGTTTATATGCGGCGGCCTTTGCCCTTCCCTCTGCCACACCGGCGTCGTCCTCGTCTACGAGCACAATGGGGCTCCCGACGTGATTCACGCCCAGCATTCTCAGATCCGTACCACGCTTCCACGCACTGTCGTCCGCCTCCTTGCTGCCGGTGCCTGTCGTTCCAAGGTGCGCGAACGTCCTGGTGGAGAGATCCGTGGTGAGGGAGAGCATCTGGGCGATGACGTGCAAGCGCTCGGCGCTGTACGAATTGAGTAGCTTGGAAGTAGATGAGGGGCAGGGAGAGATTTGGATTTGCATGCAAGCACGAGCTTCAATCGAGGTTCGCTGTGTCTTGGACACTTGAGTTAAGCCCCTGGCCACCAGCGGGGGTGTGCGTGTGCGTTGCATCTGAAGTAGGAAATTTATTTTTCAGCAAGAGGCAAAGATCGTACTTCGGGAAAGACGTACCCCAGCGATGAACACGCGCCCATCACGCATCGTCTCGACCATGCGCATGCTGTGGCGGCAGATCAAAGTCCAGGTCAGGGCGCCAAACTTGATGTCAGCGCCGCCCAGTGAGGGCGTAGAGATGCTCGATAAACTCTTCCCGTGTGATCGGCTTGGAGGCATGCGCCTACAGGCGTCCGGTGTACGCGAACATGAAGACATTGCTTGTTTTGAGGCCGGAGCGGAGGGCAATCCTACGTGATCGAAAGTGTTTGAGTGGGGGAAGAAAGAAAAGGGAGAAAACACGACTCACATTCTGGGTGAAACGGACCAGACGTATAAACGCTATGTAGCGAAAGTTGATCAGTCTAATGCAATGTGCAAAGGCGTGAGGCTGCTCACCCCTGGTTCCACGCCGTCTTTGGCAGCGATGTCACCCAGTGCCACGGTCTGATCCACAAGCGTTTCTCCAAGAAAGCTGAGTCCAAGCTGCTTGCGGACAATGCTATGCGCGCCGTCCGTCCCGACCAGCCAGTCGAAAGTGGCGGTTTCCTCCTCCGACGTACCGTCCGCACGGTGTTTGATGATATGCGCGACGACGCGGTCCGCAAACTGCTCAAAGCTGCGCAGCTCTGAATCAAGCTCGACGGTGCAGGAGAGCTTTTGCAAGTTTTGGCGAAGGATCTCCTCATGCTCTTCTTACCTCCTTGAGGATGTAAATTATATCTGGCTGTCAAAGCAGATGTTAGGGAGTCTTAGTGGCTTATAATAGGATAGCTTACATGAGGCGTGTCCGGGGTGGGCTCAATATAATCGACTGGTGATGGCCACAGGCTCGATTTCTCCTGGTATGTACTGGCCATGACGGGTCTAGTCTTGCTGCAGGGCATACCCTCAATGCCGAGGATGTCATACAGCTCTCAGAAGGTTTGCAGGGAACCGAGCATTGACGGTGCTATACGCTTTCGTGGATGCGCAGCCTGCGGACGCAGCGGGAGACGCAGATATTCCGCCTGGAGGGCACACGGAATTTGAACGTGTGATGGATGAATAGTAGAGGCAACTGGTGCACACAGATGGTAGGGCTTCCGACGGCTGGCGCTGGCGTTCCCTAGGCAGAAGGACGGTGTGGACGATCGAGTCTTGTGGTGCAGATGCTCGAGACGCAGACGGAGAGTGCAGATGGGAGGTGAACGCTTGACCCCCAAAGTATAGAAGCTACGGATGACAAGCCCTTGGTGTCCGGTGGAAAACAAGCGGGAATGGAGCCTTCCAACGGCAAGGAGCAGAATCTAAGCCAACTCCTCGTCAGTGTGTAAGTAGGTTGGGGACAGTACAGCGACGCACCTGGAGACATGTTGATCCCCCGTCGTCCCCGCCATGAGTCCGCGCGTGAACGAAGTGGATCTGGCGCGAACGAACCAGCTGGTTGGCGTGGCTGCGATCCTGAGAGAGCGTGAGCGGTTGCTCGGTAACATGTCCTATCAACAAAGACAAAACAGACTCCCCATGTTCCACTAGGGACCGTCTGACGCCGGTCTGGACCTTGCTAGGTCTCATCCCATTAGGCATACTTCAAGTGAATGTTCAATTGTATCATAAGAAATACAGTCAATGTTTTTTTCATAGGCTGTTACAAGGCTGCCTGTATTTTAATTTATCTTGTGTTTCCACATTTCAACACCCCGTTCCTCGAAAACAAGAAACGAGCGATGAAGCAGTCGCAAACTTGATCGAGGCAAAGGGGGTGGCATGAGTGCAACAAGAAACAAAAAAGCCACACACCAATTGCCACGGATTTGACCTGGGTGCTTTAAAGTGGATGGCGGCGGTACGTAAACGGGAGCATCACCGGAAAGGAAAATGAACTCTACGGGGACATTTTCGGCGATCGCCAAGGAAGTTCGCGAGTTTACGAATGCGCTTCGTTGGTGTTTGAACTCGGCGATTGGGGGTGAGCCTGGGTGAGCGGGTAAAACAAAGGCGAGAACGCTAGTATTTGGACTTGTGTGTTTGATGCAGATTTCGCTTAAGTTTCCATGAGCAAAGAGCGCCTAGTATTTGGCTGTGTATGTGCAACGGTTCGGAAGAAAACGGGAGTGAGTTGTGTGAACATGTTTGTTTTTTACAGATTTCGGGTGGTCAATTGTCGGGGAGGGGACTTGTCTAGCAAGGTTATGTTTGCGCATGCAGTGACCCTGCCCAGTATATATACCGCACTCCAATTGATTCAACAGACTTTTATGTGCTTTCGCGCCGCGATTCTGACACGTCGCTTATTCATGCACATCTTGTCAATCTGCGGAATACGAGGGAAAATGACGAGTGCGAGAATGTTCAAGAACACATTCAAGGACCTCTTCCAGCTAGTCAAATTCCACTAGATTCCAAGATTTTATACAGTCCCAAAACATGGTTTACTTATCTAAAAACTGAGAAGTACAACTCTGCTCTGCTCCAACTTCGACTGACACGAAGAGTGAGCGTTCGGCGTGGAGGTGCGGCCGCCAGCGCATGGGCGGACATCCGGTCCTCCTCCGCTCTCACAGCTTTCCTCTTCCTCTTGACGGGCGTGGCATCCGCCGCGGTACCGCTCACCCGCAGCGCCGACGCGAATGACCAGCACACACGTTCGTGTGCGCGTGGTGCAGTTAGCGCCCCGCGCCGTGTCGTTTTACAACGAAGACATCAATAGCCGCACTCCGGCTTTCACGGGCCCGCTCACGCTGAGGCTCCCGCCGCAGGGCGGCGGACGATGAGCATCTTAGCGTCTTGGAGGACCAGGCAGAGCGCACGCGGCGCGGCGCACTGCATGCGATTAACGGGCTTTGCTTACGCTATTTGGAGCGAGGCGAGGCGGTTGCTACAGGAGCGCAAGTTTGGGGCCACTGAGACAGGGGCCGTGGTTGTGCAGGGAGAATATAAGGAGGGTGAAAAGACCTGAATTGTACGTCTAGCCTCATGTGAGAAAACCATTCGAAATGTACGCACTTACATCCTTTGGTCCCGGGCACCTCTTTTCCATCGTCATCCAGCATGGCTACATTCTTTCGCGGGCAGCGGGGGGGAAGAGAGACCCCGAGTGTTTCGTTTAGGCGTGTAGTTTGAACGTGCCAGTGGCACGTTTGACGTAGGTAGGTAGAAATGGCTGAGGTCGTCCACTTAGGATGTGGCTGTGCGGGCCCCAGAATGCCCTGTGCACAGCCACGGGCCAGCTCTGATCGTGCCGCTCCCGACCCAGCGCTCGAATGCAGCCGTATATCCATTCTGCCATCGACGTCAAAGAAGCGCGAGTAGGGCGCGACGGCCTGCGTCTTGTGTTTGCCCAGCAGACTCTTGTTGGCGGACGTCGAGCGCACGTATGTGAGCGCCAGCGCGTATTGCGGCGGGATGGACTTTGCAGACGATTTCGAGGCGGCGGTGGGGGATTTTGGGGGCAGGGAAACGGGGCGGGTGCGCGACGTGAGGGCTATTCGTTCGGTTATTATCTGGTGGCACTGGCAGTCAATGAGCACGAATGAAGAGACGCAAGGTAAATTGCACGTACACGCTTGGAGAACGTCTTGCGCTTGCCGACGAAGACCATGTCGCCCTCGATAAAGCACGCGTAGAGCGTTTGCGTGAAGGTAAGGAGCATGTATCTGACAGATATGGTAAGTAGAAGTGAGCACAAGGGCTGTGGATGCACACAAGATCAGGCCGACCCAAACGACAGGCCTAATTCGACCTTGTATCCGTAGAGACCGGTGCCACCGGCGATAAACACGCTCAGCCAGCCCAGCGCGAGGCGCACGTCGGTGTGCTGGTGGCTTTGCTTGAACAGGCCTGGTTGTGAGAGGTACTTGCAGAAGGGGTCAGAATGCAGCGTGCGGAATGTCAAGGACAGACAGACAGACTCGTTTAAGCGCATCGTCGCAGGCGTTTTTGAGCTCTGTTGTGCTGGAATTGATGAACTTTGGCACGTCCTCCGTCCTAGGCAAAGGCGGCAGCCTGAGGGGCCGAGGGGCGGTCGGGGGACGGCGGGGACAACACGGCAGTCTTTTTGGGCGGCGGGCGCCATCAAGTTATACAGACGTGTCGTGATCACAACCAAATAAATCGCACCTCGGAGAGTCCATCACCATAGCCGACGCCGGTGAGCACAGCGTCGCCAAGCATGCGTTTCACCACTGGCTCCTTCCAGGCTTCTTCAAGGGCACCTCCGCTGACCAGGTTCGCCGCTTCGTCGACAAGGAGGCAAAGCTTTGAAATCCACAAAATTTCAGTGTTGAGTCGATTGGTACTACTGCGATCAAATCGGACTGCCTTTAAGTTTTGGAGGCAGTGGCGCTCATTTCGGTTCTGCAACGGCGCGTCAACGACGCGTCAGCGCTATCGTGTATCGGGACCCGGGGGACCCCAGTAAACCAACACCGTGGACAAGTGCAATTGGACATCGCAATCGCGCTGACAGCGCCGCGTTCGGTGTCGGTACCGCCTGGGGAGGCGCCGTTGGGACCTCAGGCTGGGCCAGCTGATGAGCGCATGGGCAAAGCCGGCTAATGGGGCGGCGCCACTGCTTCCATCGTCTGGTAGCGGCCATGGAAATGGCGGCGGCAGCGGTAGTGACAATGGCTGGCAGCAGCGGAGGCGGCGGTTTTACCCTCGATTCTGCGCTGCTTACCCTCCCTCCCGCCGGTCCCGGTCCAGGGGCAGCGCATCCGCACTCTCAACAGCCGGCCAACGTCAACACCACACAGGCCACTCTGGTGGGCCTCGGTCCGCCAATGTACAACCTACCCTTCCTGGATCTGTACCACTTTCCCCCTGCCGGCGGCGGCGGCGACGCGGACGCGGGGGACGCAGATACAGCTGGACAACGGGGAATGCGCGGCAAGGGGCGCTCGATCTCGCACGTCGCGCTTGGCGGCGGCGGCGAGATCAAGCAATGAATGAGCGCGCTTGTGACACCCGAAATGGCTGTGCGGCGCCCTCTTCCTGCTGCCGCCGTACACCAGCACCAACAGCGCCAACGACAGCTGCACACTTGACCGATAGTCTAGCTGCTCGACACGGCAGAGCGTCACGTTCGTGTTCCGGCGCGACCGAGGACAGGCGGTGAGAGGTCGGTGAGGGGCGCAACCGCGGTCGATGGCGCGGCATTGAGTAGCGCGAGGAGGTCGGCTGGATGTATAGCAAGCTGCAGGCCTTCAGTGTTCTTGATGAAAAACTGCAGCACTTCGAGTCGAATCGCTTGTTGAAGCACAGCGGAATTCGAATCAACGTCTTCATCAGGCGCGCCCGCACCCGTCGACCGTTCAGCGACGGCCTCTGCAAGAACAACACTCGCTCCCGACTCCGAGCCAAGAATCCGCATGAAACCTGTTGTGACTCAGCAATCTTTATTGACCTCGGTATCTGAGAGAAGACCTCACCAGCCATAATTCGATCAGATTCGTCACTGCGTTCGATCAGAGTGTATAAGCTAGCAAAAGCGGTCGAAGAGGAGAGAGCAGAGAGGATACTGACGGAAAGAAGCTCTGGATGGCTGGGGAACGATACATATGCAGCCAGCGCCGGGACATATTGTGCGTTGTACGACAGTGCCTGATCAAACTTCGTGAAATACGAACGGGGATGCACCGTTCCCATCATGGACGCGCCGTCAAACTCGTGTAAAAGGGGGAGAAGAACATCCCCCAGTCGCCATACCACCTGCGCTCCATCTCCTCGAAAAAAGCGTCGATCTGCGCCTCGTCAAGTTGCTCGCCCTGCCCCGTCGTGATAAAGTGGTAAGTCTCCCTCGCAGCCCAATGACGTCGCTATAAGCCGGGTGCGGCCGCGTCTGGCACGGCCTGCAAGAGCTCGTCGACCCAGGCATACCGGAGGTGTCGGCCGGTGGAGCGTGGGCGCCCGCCGGTTGAGACACGACCTGGCGGCGTTGACGGGGAAGAGGGCAAGGCTCGCCTCGAGGCTGCGCAGCTTGATGGGGCCGGTGAGAAAGGAAAGGGCCGCGTTGAACCACGCCGAGAGCGGTTTGATGATGCCGGTGGGTGTGAAGCCGGCGCCGCTGAACTCCGTCACCCGCAGCTCCAGGTGAGATAAGATGTGCGGTGGCGGTCGAGGAAGTGGCCGAAGCCGCAGTGTGACCCAAATGAGGGGCAGCTGTGGGGATGCAGATGGACAGGCTGTCAAGGCAGGGCAGATAACGGAGACAGTCGAAGAGCGGGGATATGTCGAGCGGTTCGCGAAGCCTGATTGAGAGAGAGGGGTGGAGACGATTGACGGCGGGTGCAAGATGGTCTACGGTCTACCAGGATTTCTCGTACTCTGGAGGCAAGAGTCGATGATCAGACGAAGGAACGAATCAAGTTCCTCCAGGCTAGTCAAGGCGGATGTATGAAGAGCAAGTCGATCGCCTTCTCAAGCGAGATCTCGAGGCTGAG